>JAJMJJ010000400.1:0-16269 GCA_030568955.1 Geotrichum siamense (nom. inval.) | reverse complement strand
ATTGAAAAAATTTCAAATGCACAGGGAAAAATGTGACCATGGAAGCCTGTATCAGGCAAACAATAACACAGTCTTCTTTCATATAATGTTTTATGCTTGTGATTATTTTATTTTTACATTAGTATTTATTTAATTGTTATTCATAAGATTTTATATAGGACTTTAATCAGATTTATTATTATTATTATTATTATTATTACCGAGATTTTACTATGAGATTTTATATAGTCCTATAGACATAATTAATCTTTTACCACCACAACATTTTGTTACATACAGTGGTATATCTTTTTAGTTTGATTTCGTTTACCCTTTGCCTCATCGTAGTAGCAAACAAAAATGATAAGTGCTATCGAAACAAATCAAGAATTTATAACCAAAGTTGTGAAGTCCCGTAAAGATGTCCAAGAAGAATTTGACTTAGGGCACCAAAAGCTTTTGGCCAAGATAGATGATCGCATGCAAGGGTTTCAAGTGAAGATTACTAAGTATAACAGAGTGGAAGGATAAGGTGATGATGACAGCAATGAACATATTAACATAAAGTCTTACGTTTGGTGCAAATGTTTACATATATAGGTTGAAAAGTAAATATGGATGTGTGAACGATGAGAAAAAAAATAGAATTGAGAAGTGTTTGGAGAATTTGGAGAAGAAGAAAAGGGAGGAAGAGGTTAGGAAAGAGAAAAAGATAAAGTTGCTTAAGGATTATGGAGAGGTGAGGAAGAAGATAGACGAGTTGAATAAAAGGTATCGGGAAGAGATAAATCAATTGAACTTGAAGAAAGAAATTGAGGGTGGTGTTGGTGATAAGGCCATGAAAATAGGGGAAAGAACTCTGGAAACGTTGAGATGTGAGCTGGAAAAGATTGATAGTCAAGAAAGTAAAGCAGTGAATGATTTAAAGAATAAATTCATAGCAATGAGAGAAATGTCAGATATGGAAAGTGAATATGAGGTCTAGTACAATAACATACATGACTTTCACTTTTACTGAAGAAGTATATTACGAAATAGTTCACGTTATATAAGTCAAATGAGTAATTGAATAGCTACCATTTTAGCTTGTGTCATTGCATAGTTTTTCGACTTTCTCAAGATATTCAGTCCATTCCTTTATTTCTCTTCGAACAGACTCAATGACACCATCCATTTCTTTAAGTGCACCAGCAGCACTACTTGCATCAGAATGAATTCGTGATAATGCTGTAAGTCTCTTCAAAATTCGAGGCACTGAACTTTCATATCGTTGTAATTTGATGATATCTTCACTGGATGCCCCAACTACCGATTCTGAATTGGTGGGGGTGGTTGTTGATGTGCTGGGTTTAATTAGTGGAGGAGGTACCCTTGTTCTTGTAGACAATAGGTCGATGCGATGTTTAAGATCTTCTAAAACTGCTAAAACTGGTTCTTTCATATTCTCAGCTTCAGAAGCACCAACCAACAATTCTAGTCGAGCCAACCGACCATCCAAATCTACCATTCGTTTCAATGCTTTTTCCACATCCTCTTCTTCATTCTCTTCATGACTATCCGACTTAGATATCTCTTTTATTTCCGGCACTTCAAGTTTGTATGTTTCCTTCTTCACTTTGACTCGATTTAATGCATCAAGAATATTCCGTAGTTGTACAATTTCTTCTTCAGATTCTGGTGATTGAGCTTTAACTGCTTCTCGGCTAAGTTCTTCAAGCTCCCATCGCAAGTGCCTTAATCGTGTCGGGAATGGATCAGCTGTACCCTTGAAAACAGTTGAATCATAAGATAGTGAACTTTCATCTATGCTTGGCCTTCGATTTGGAGGATGTGGCAATGGAGAATTAGTGTCTACCTGAAAGCATAAATAAGTTAGTTCAATAGGCTAAACGTGGGTATACAAAGGATAAGGAACAAAAAATAATACTTACTTCAAGATCAGGGGTTTCATAGACTTCAATCGGATTTGGATCCTTAAATTTAGAAACGTCAGTTACGATAACAATTGAAGAAAGTTAATGTACCTACTAGATCTGGGAGTGACGCGTATTTTGACATGTTGGCATTTATGGCTCGCAAGTTATCAAATAAGTTTGAAATGTGGTAAGGCTGTGAAAAAAAAAATAAAAAAAAAATAAATAAAATAAAAAATAATCAACATAAATTTTGAACAGATCACAATTTACAAAACAGCATCATCATAAATAATGAAAAATAATAATAATTATACACATTAAAAACATACATATCTTCTCAATTTTCTATAAACTTTCAATATCCCATCTTTTCTTTCATCTCCTCAATCTTTTTCCGTTTTATATTTTCACTTTTTTGTATACTTGCAATCACTTTTTCCAATCTTGTTTTCAATGGTTCAAGAACTTCATTTCTATTCCAATTTTGCCTGATTGACCAAAGTAAGTCTATTAAAGTAGAGTTGATCTGTTCTAGTCTTTCAATGGACATTCCAGCCGTTGATGAAACAAGTTCTGTTTCAAAATAGGCGAGTTGAATTTCATCAAGAATAAGTTCAGGCTCTGTGTGTGGCTTCGGAGTGAACTCAGGAGAACAAATACTATCCAATTTGATATTTTCAGAAGTTTCAATATGAGAAACCTCTTGGGTTTCAGTGATAGTTGATGAAAAATCCTGCGAAGTTGTTAAATTGTGATTAACTGTGATATCTGGCTGGTGTAGAGTACCATTAACTGCCGTTGATGGAACAAGGGTAGATTCTGATTCTGCTACCTGAATTAAGAAATCAGCAGATTTAGTTTCGTCTTGGATGGGTGGAGGAATCTGTTCTACATCTTTCAGTTCGTTATCTGCTAGCACATCTAAATTTTTGACTTCCGTTTCACCTATTTTCACGGCCCCATTAGCTATTCCGTTGTTTCCTGTTCCTTCCTTGTTAATTGCACCATTTTCCTTTATTGGTACTTCAAAAATTTCCTGATTTTGCTTTTCGAGAAGTGCTCTTTTTTTCTCCTCTGCCTTTTCTCGCTTATGCACCATTCGACATTCTTCAATAAAAGCTAGATCTGCGTTGACTTCATCAATATACACTTGAGCATTTGTAACCATTTCTGATGACTTCATAATTCTCTCCCTATCTTCACTTGTTTCAGCATCAGCATGGATCATCATAACATCAGCTAAGAACTGCTTAGGCTCACAATAGTACCCATTCCACAGTCTCTCTTCAATCACATCAAGATCCATATTATAATACTTCTTTCCGGTGGCAACGTCCAAAATCATATCATCATCTGTCTTTTCATAAGGAGCATTAGTCAAGCCAGGTGTGGGATATAAAATATGATATAGTGCAGTCAGATCAATTAATGGTTTTTTAAACTTTTTATACCTATTTTTCATAGGTTCCATAACAGCAGACAACTTGATTTTCAATTTGTTTTTGGTTTGAATGTCTTTTTTCTTCAATTGTTTGGAATCCTCAACTTTTGATTCTGGTTTAACGGGTGCAACAGGTAATACTTCCAATATGCGTTTTGGTCGGTTTTCTGGATCAGTAAATTCACTTGGTTTTGTTTTAATATATTTCAAAATCAACTGGAAAAATTTTCTTCTAGCAGATTCAGTAGTCTCTTCAATTTTATAAACATTTTCCCCAGAGTAACCAAACAATTCATTAATTTCAAAATCATCAAATACATCTTCGGTTTCAGCTAGCGCAAGAACAAGAATAGAATCAGTGGGTTTTAGATCACGTAAAAATGCAAAAAACGTAGATTTAGCAGTTGCACTAATTGTATCAAGCCATCTATCCAAACTGGGAATATATATCACACTAGGAGTATGTCGCTTGACTTCAACTAGGAGCTGGATCATCATAGCCTCAGGAGTACGAGTTGAATCACTAAGTAAAGTCCCGAGATCAAAGGATTGAATGTGATAACCTTCTAAATGATGCAGAAGGGCTGCTCCAATATATTGTTGACCCATTCCATGATCACCATATACTAATAACCTTGGTCTGAATACTCTAGATGTCTGGAATTCTCTCGACATTTCCAGCCTGGTAAATCCTCCATCTATATCATTATAATCTTCCAACAAAGCCTCGTCCAGAGGTGTAATTTTCTTTTTCCTAGGAATATAGTTATCAACTTTCTTTATCAGATGGGTCAATGCATTTTCAAGTAATGGTTCAATATGCGTAGGTAATGGAGATGCGCTTGAACTAGTTGATCTAGCTGAAGAAGGAATGATTCGTTCAACAGATCTCATGAAATCACTTGCATCAACATGAATAGTAGAAGGATCAATTAATAATTTTTCTTTAGATTGATAAATTTGGGGATATCGTCGTTGAATTGCTGAAAGTGCGGCTTCGGTACACAAAGCACGAAGGTCAGCTCCACCATAACCTTTTGTCAGGCGAGCAATATGTTCCATGAAATGGTTCTGTAACGGTGGATCCCATTTTCGAGTATGTATTTTAATAATTTCTTTTCGAGCTTCAAGATCTGGTAAGGGGAAATAAAATTCCCTATCGAATCTACCCGGTCTTCGCAATGCAGAATCAACTGAATCAGGTCTATTAGTGGCACCGATAACAATGACTTGACCACGATTATCCATACCATCCATCAAAGCCAGAAGAGTTGACACAATTGATGCATGAATTTGTTCTTGCTTGCTTGATCTGACAGGTGCTAGACCATCAATCTCATCAAAAAAGATAATACTTGGTTGCTGATTTTTTGCTTCTTCGAATAGTAGACGTAATTGTCGTTCAGCCTCACCAACCCATTTGGATAAACAATCAGCACCTTTTCGCATGAAAAATGTAACTTTTCTTCCACCTTGTGAACAACTAGCAGCTAGTGCTCTTGCCATTAAAGTTTTACCCGTACCAGGAGGACCATGAAAAAGGACTCCTCTAGGTGGTGTAACTCCGAAACGTTGATATACTTCCGGGTATTGTAGAGGGAGAGACACCATTTCCTTAAGTTGATCTATATATTTATCAAGACCTCCTACCACGGAGAAATCAATGTTCGTATCAATTCCCAATGGATCAGAGTCAGCTGTTTTGGTTTTTTGTCGAATCATTGGGGCACCAATTGCTGTACTGGCTGCTCGAGGTCTTATATCATCATCAGATGAATCAGAATCTTCTACTCCACCGGCAGCTTTCAAACCGGCCGGGGGGTTATTATTATTAAATATAGAAGAACTGCCTATACCTCCAAAAGGTCCTGAAGTTTTAAAGAGTTGCTTAAAAGGAATTTGTGCCCTTCTTCTGGGAGCGGAAGCATCGAACATTGTTTCTATGGGTTCATTTAACGGAGGTGGTGGCAGAATTTGATAGTTTATTTCCTTCCTCTCTCTTAAATGCTTTCTGCGTGGTCCAGTTCGACCACCGTTACCAGTGAAGTCATCGTCAGAACTTGCAAAAGCCTGTCTTTTTGAAGCTCTAGATCTACCACGTCGTCTTTTCGGAACAAGGTCGTCATCGGAATCAGAAGCAATAAAATCGTTGTTAAGTTCATCTGTTTCCTCATCATCGTCAGACTCGCTTTCTTCGGTAGGTTCCTGGTATTCCTCTTCGTCATCATTTTCGTCTTTCTTAGATCTACTCCTAAGTGCTCTAACTGGTGCTTTTTTTGCAGTATTTCCATTTTGACTTTTTGTGTCATTGTCTTCTTGTTGTTCCAAATAAGCATCGTTATCTAAAATAAACAAATAAAAATTAAAGGGGGTTACGAGTTAGTGATAAATAAACATCATGAAAAACACAAACGCGAAAAAAACTCACTTTCATCATCTTGATTCGCGTTTGGCTCTTCGCCTGGTTGGAACTTGTCGGCAATAGTCTGAGCTACGTCTTTGCCAATTTTCAAAGTGACACGGAAAGACTCAGAATCCTGATCACAATTTTCTTTGCGTTCATTAAAAGAGTCGTCATCTTCAATCTTGACATCTTCCTCTTCCTCGTTATCCACATCAGATTTTACCGAGTCACTTGGATCGTCTGAGTTCGGTTCGGCATAATTGAGTCGAGTAGATTTTCTACGCCTATGTCTTGATGATCTTGTTGTAACCATTTCTTCTTCTTCTTCTTCTTCTTCTTCTTCCTCCTCCTCCTCGTCCTCGTCATCTTCCGAGTAATAAGCAGCTCGATTGCGTTTCAACCTTGGTACCATAGTTCAATGCTTTTGATGTAAACAGAATGAGATGTGTGTGTGCTGGATTTGGTGACTTTAGAAGTTTTGCTGACTGTGTAATGTATAATTAATGACTAATCATTTGTCATCAAACATAATTTACGTGATTACAAGTGTCTATTGTTCTACCTTGATGTTAAAAAATATAAGGCACAAACATATGTACGCATCTATACCTACATACATCTATATCTAGGTATACTTACATATATCTCTGTCTAGGCATACACACATACATATGTATGTGTGTATGCGTCCAATGCTGTAGAAACATTTTCAACCATCAATCAGTTGGCGCGTGTTGTACAAAAAGAACGTTTTAGAGATACAACATATTCTTAGTAAGTTATTATTTAACTGAACACAACTGTTGAGCAACTTGTGCATTTGTGCAAGATTTTTACCTCCTTGCTTACTAAATACTTCTACACAACTATGAGTCATTATTACATCATCAGCAGTACTTCTGCTTAACAAGTTTCTTAGTCATTGACTGTTTATGTTTTGTATGCAGTGCTAGCCAAATTGGTCACAGATACCAGTTCTAGCCAAGTTAAAAGAAAACACAGCGCAGACCCCCCTCCAACTGTTTTCATTTCTCCTTCCTTTCTCACCTTCTCTACCTTTTTGTTCTATCATCTCCTTTCCAACCAAATCACTCTCTCTATCTTTGTCTTCTGTCGCTATGAACCCTGAGTAGTAAGTACTTCCTTTAACTTCATTTTGTTTCAATTCCCTTCTTTTCTGGCTTTGATCAACGTGGACATTTTATGCTGTGGCAAATACGATCCTCGGTATCTTGCCTCACACCGGAATACCTTGTTCAAATACCAGATCTTCGATGATTCCTTCAGTGTTTGACATGATCACCCTCGAAACAAATGGATTCTTGCAGTTCTAGTTAATCGCATTTGTGGCTGGTATTCAAAGCACAATTGTCACAAATCCGCCGGTATCATTCATCCTCTGGGCCCACATCCTGTCCTCCAAGTGTAATTCGTCCTTTAGTACGTTCTTGACGTGTAGCCCAATTTGTGTTGGATATTCATATTCTATTTCTCTGTATTGATGGAGGGTTGCTCACGCGACCATTGTCTTGAATCCTCGGTGCCTGATCTGAAGTTCCGGAATTATATATTGATCCTTGAATTACTATTGAAAGAACAACTTTTATATAAATACTAACGTCATTCTTTGTAGAGTACTTTATTCCAATTTTAACTATCGCAGTAACTAACCCTTTAGGTACGACTTCTTGTTCAAACTTCTTCTTATCGGAGATTCAGGTGTGGGAAAATCATGCTTGCTCCTTAGATTTGCTGAAGATGCTTACAATGATTCATACATTTCCACAATTGGTGTCGACTTCGTAAGTATCCCTCCATTTTCTCTCTATTCTTGTTGTAGCTGTTTAATATGTTATCAAACACTAACTTTATATAGAAAATCCGTACTGTTGAATTAGAGGGAAAGACAGTCAAATTACAAATTGTGAGTTTAATACGCCCTAAAACTTTTGAATTTTCCTCGTTGTTCGATTTCTAACCTCTTTTATCTCTAGTGGGATACTGCTGGCCAAGAAAGATTCCGCACTATTACATCTTCATACTATCGTGGTGCTCATGGAATTATTGTAGTCTACGATGTCACGGATCAAGAAAGTTTCAACAATGTTAAACAATGGTTCCAAGAAATTGATAGATATGCTACTGAAGGTGTGAATAAGCTGTTAGTGGGTAACAAGAGCGATATGACTGATAAGCGTGTAGTTGAGTATGCTGTTGCCAAAGAATTTGCTGATTCAATGGGAATCTCTTTTATTGAGACTTCAGCTAAGCAGGCCACCAATGTTCAAGATGCCTTCATTACTATGGCCAGTCAGATCAAGAAGACTTATGGTACCAACATGGCTACTTCTTCACAAGATAAGTCAGGTGTTAACTTGAGAGGTCAAAATTTGCCTCAAGGTTCTACGAATGGGTGCTGTTAAAGAAAGGATAAGATAAAGGAAATGGATGAAAGAAGATTTGAAGAAGAATGAAGAAGCATAATATGTCTTGTGTGTATTTGTATACACTTATGGGAGGGTTTTGATCTGATTTTTTTTTAGTTCCTTTTATTATTATTACTATTATTATTCATCATAACATCATCTTTTTCGAAACCTCTGGTACTGAATTCAGTTACTTATTGTTTTATCTTTTTTTTTTTTCCTTATTACATTTTTTTATATATTCTTTCAAGTTTTTTTAATATCTCTTTTTTTTTCTTCTTCTTTTTCCGACTGTCATCTTATTGTATTAAATTTTGAAGATTAAATGTAGTTATGCCTCGGTAGGTAGGTAGATTATATTTTCATTATCTACATACTTGTTAGAGTGTCCTCGATACCTTCCCTTTTGTCAATTTCTTACGAACAAAATAGTTGACTCTTGATAATTACGAATATGAATTAATGTAGTTACTGCCCTGCCAACATATGTAATGTCGAAAGAAAGAAAAAAAAATAGTCAATTAGAATTATATATCAATATATATATATATATATATATATTTACTAAGGAAGAGAAGTAGAAGGAGAACCACCATTATGAGGAGGTACTGACATATTTGTATGATTTTGTAATGGGGTAGAAGAATTAGAATGAAGATTCAATGAAGGATCAATTCCAGATTGAGCTTTAAGAATTTTGAGTTGAATATCTAATTTGTCTGCTTGTTTTTTTGCTTCTAATAAAACACTAATTGAATGTTGTAATGAATCAAATTTTGCACATACTTTACTTGTAGGCATAACAGGACGGGGAGGAATACCTAATTCTCCTAAAATCATATTCATTTTAGCTTGTAATGCAGGTTTATAAGTGGCAGATTTGGTAGATCGTAAATATACTCCAGTAGGGATTTTGTCATGATAGGTTATACCGTAAGCTTGTTCTTCTTGAGGAGTAAGTTTACGTTGGATCGCTGCGGCAACGGCAGCAGCTCCAGCAGCAGCTCCCTTTTTGTTACTTTCTTTTTCTTTCTTCTTAGTTTTAGTATTAGATTTCTCGGTATTACCAGCAGCAGTAGTAGCAATAGTAGTAGTAGCAGCAGCAGCAACAGCAGCAGCAGCAGTAGTAGTAGCAGTAGTATTTGAAACTTCAGTTTGTTTCTTGGAAGATTTCTTTTCGGTAGGGGTTGCAGTTGAAGATTTCTGAGTCTCTGATTGAGGAGGTGACGGTGAGCCAGCATTTGGTGTCTCTTTTCGTTTCTTTCCTTTGTCTGACATTAACAGTGTATTTGTAAGTTGTGCCAATCCTTGAGATGATTGATATTGTGCAATTTTACTATTGTTGGCATTAGGTGCATCCAACAATCTCAAAATTTCTGTCCTTTCACGCAACATAAGTTCTGCCGCAGCTTCAAGTTTACGTGATTCAAGAACTAAAGCTTCTTCCTCAGCTATTTCAGCTGGATTTCGTGATAACAGACGTTCGAGATGTTGTTTTCGTTTGATTTCATTCTCTTTGTTAAATTTCATTTGCTTATACAATTCTTCTTCAGTATGACCAATTTTTTCGCCTCTTTGTTGCTTAAGCTTGATTAATCGTTGACCAATATCATAGAATCGCGCTTTAAGATCTTCAATAGTGCGTTCAGGTAATTTGCCAGTATTTTTCACGCTACCTCCTCCATCCTGATTTTCTTCTTTCATCATTTTTTTCCTAGGATAATGATATCTATCATGAATCACAACCCATCTCAACTCATACTCATCACATAGAGAAAATAAATACATTGTTTCTTTGTAAGACCAATCATTATTCTTTAATGCCAATTCATAATCGTCTTTTGAAAACCTCGGTATCGATAATTTCTTATTATACTTTGCAAACGCGTAATCCTCCTCTGGATCATCATCAAACTTCCCTTTAATCCAATGATGTAGCACCAATCCATCGGATCTAGCTGAATTCTTAAATCCAACCCACGACCAAGGCGAAGCCTTTTGTTTCCACGTTGGTTTCTCTTTCCATCTCGGCCCTTCAAACACTGAAACAGGCGGCGTATTTTCTCCCAATAAACTATACAATTCTCGTTGCATACTGTCTAAACAAATCATCAATTGTTAATAACCATTTCTTCTGTAGGTTGAAAAAGTGTACGACGCGACTTACCCAATTTTCGTGGAGGTTCCAACCGTACTTTTTTAGTAACGGGTTGAGGTGTTGATGTTGCCGGCCTATCTGGCAAATCTAACATATCTCTTACATCTGAATCCATCCTGTTTTCAAAAAGATCCAATGATCAACAAAAACACTCTTGTGCAAATAGAGGGGTTCAAAAGATGGAACTTTAGACTTCAACTATTAAATTTGGTGGGTCAAGTTGAAAAAAAAATAATAAATAAATAAAGTAAAGCTATACAAGAAAAGGGTAAGGGACTATAGCACCCAAAAGGAAATCACATAATATCGTAGAAGGTTACTAATTACACACACATTTAAAGATTTAAAGGAGTCATTAAGTGAGAATAATTATAAAAATGTAACAACTTCAAATATTTTAGTTGACAAAAATATTTAAGCAATTGACTCGTTTTTTTTCTATTTTTATTTAATCTATCCAGGTTTTCAAACGTTCTAGTTAATCCATTAATAAAATATATCCATGAACCTTTGAAATTTGCTTTTTGTATATATATATATTGTTTGAATAACTATTCGACCTTATTTTGCAATGCATTTTTTTTTGTTTTCAAAATTGAATGACATGTAAAAATACAAGGCAGTTTTGAATCATAGTTTGCACAGCAAGTTCCTAAAAATGATTCTTATAATAATAATACTCGTTTAAGAGTTCTTTTGGTCAAAATTAGTGGTGATTTCATATGCTGGATATTACCAAATCATTAATACTTGATAGAAAAATTCATGTTAAATTTGTTGATGAAATTCTCAACTATAACGATAAATAGGCAAACAAAAATTCAAGTCTTGTGGCGAAATTACAATAAAATCCATAGGCAAATATGTCTTATTGTTTTTCGTTGAAATAGTATAAAAATTACATTTTATTATTATAATAATAACAAATACCTGTTGTTTTTGACATGAAATATTATTGCTAGTAGAATTCAATACCGTTCGAATCTTTAATGTGAGATTTCACCGTGTGTATTAATATTGTTACAGTACTCCACTCGGTATGTTAATAATATCCAGTCAATAAATATATCCTATCACGGTGATTTTCAAAGTTTCTTTTCTGATATTCAGAATCTTATAAAAGGATTTCCAATTATGTTTTTATTTTTATGATATCTACATACTTGTATTTTTTTTTTAGTAAAATTCTTATATAACACCTCTGGAACATACATAATTCAAAATGTTTTAGTTATCTTACAGGATTAAATGTAATATATGTATGTAGGCACATAGGATAATTTCACATGATTTCATTCTATTTTTTTCTTCGGAGATATTGATTGTTGACATATATTCTTTATTTGATCTATTTCTTATTGTTCTTATTTTATCTGAGTTTTAACTTTAACTTTTCCATTATTAACTCAGCTCGTTTATTACTTTTTCATAGTTGAGGACTGATTGTGCCATAACCAAGTATCTCAACTTGATTTACATTAAAAACAAATGACCATTTTGTGCATATTATCCATCTCTTTGAAAAGTCTCTACTCAATCAGATTTCTTCCCCTATATATATGTAAAACTTGTACCATTCAGATTAAGTGAAGGAAAAGATCAATTTTAATTGATACTTGATCCATAATAAAAAAAAATAGTTATAATAAAATTTTATGTATATATATATATAATTTCTCCTTTTCAATTCAGTTGTAATACAAGAAAAAAGGTGTATTGTACGTATGCATAAAGGACATATATACGATGTCGCTATGGTAAAATAATATTTCATTCATAAAAAGCTTATAGTTCAATAGCTTCAAATGTTTTGATACTCAAAGTTCAATTCTTGAAGGTACTGCTATGTTCGTGCTCATGAAATAAGACTTGGTTCAAAGGTTATTACTTGTTAATTTAAATAAGTTTCGCATACATTTTTTTTAAAAAAACATTGGAAATGAGTATAACAAGTTATAAACAATGCGACTCTGATGGTTCAGTAGGAACATGTGATGAGAGATACAACAATGGTACCGTATCCATTAGAAGTTTCGGGAAACAATGTTTGTAACACTGAGCCTTGTAAATAATTATTTCCCAATGGCATCTTTTATCAACTGGTTAAAAGTCAATGTCATTTAAAATATTAATTCATTAATTCTGTAGATATTTCTGGACAGTAGCAGTTTTGGATTTTAGAGAAGGGAACGAAAAAAAAAAAAAAAAAAAAGATCTTATTTGAAAGGTTTTAGGCTCTTCTTATTTTTAGTTCTTTATTTTTCTGTAGTAAAACAAAGCATTGGATAACAACATTTTTGTTTTTGGTTTTATACGAAAGTCGTATTCTTTGTTAAATGTATAATTTCTAGATATGATAGGTTGCGATATATTATGGGAACATGGTGGAACCAAATAACCAGATGTACCGTGGTAGGTTGTTAGCGCTGTAATGGATCGCATAGAGTTTTGAATGGAAAATGTGCTCTACGCCAAATTCGAACTTGGGGCTGGGATTTAGAACGCCAGGAGGCAATTGGAAGTTGGAACCTGTGCATAACACCATTTTGAACATATGGATGAAATTGAAGAAGTTAAATGGCCAGTTTTCGCAACCACATGCTCAGTAACTTCAAGGTTGATGTCGTCCAGAGACAAAGTCTTGCCGAACTTCACAATGCTGGAAAAGAGATGATGGCGCAGACTGTGTTTAGTACGGACATAGAAATATACATCGATCAGATCATGGCAGTCTTTTTCTCAAGATAGCATACACATATAGTAGTAGATTATTATTTGCAACTGTTATTATGCCCCATCTTTTTCATAGTCATGAGTTAAACTATAGTAGGATGAGGTATAGGCAGTTCTACATATACCAAGCAGCACAAAAGTGTACATTTCAACATGTTTGTTTAATCGTGTACCTTTCCTATAGGAGGTTTTTCTCTATTACGAAAGACCCTCTGGGCATGCAGTTTAATTGGATTCTATTCACCTACTATAAGGCTATCTAGTTGTTACTCTTTGTTTCTAAGCACCTAAATGGGCAGATAGCAGTGGCTTGGATAGATACATTGCCAAATTTTGAATATAGGTGTGTTTTAGATGTTATATACAGTGTGAGTTGGGTCTTAGTCATCCTATAAAAAATTATAAAGCTCTCATAAGCACTCACTAAATTCTACTGCTATGGCAATACAGTACTGAGTACATAAAGTACGTTGGCCAACTTGGTCTACGTTGAAGTGTCCCTGAAATATTTCTGATAAACGAATAAGTTTTATGTAAGATCTTTCTCTTGGCACACCATATCTTTTGTGATGTCGTGTCGACTACACAGGCCATGTGAAAATATGCATGTGACCAGAGATTGAAACCAAAACCTCTCGAGAACATTGTAAATACATACAATCTATGTACAACCTATATTGTACATGCTATATGTACTACTATGTAGATACATGTATGTTTTGGTTATAGCATTACGTTTTTGTTGGCCGCACTATCTTAATCAGCTGTTTTTTTTCAATATGTTTCCTTGTACTACAATTATATCGAATCGTCATGTCGTACGAGTATTGTTGAGTCCATACTAAATTTCGAGCAAACTTAAGAGTTCAAAGTTGAACACCAGACACGCTTTCAACTGAATACATAGTACGCGACTACTACTGCTGCCATAGTATGTATGTACATAACTATGTATGTAAATATTCTCCTGTTATTTTTCCAGACCATTATATTGCGTGCTAGATCACCATGTCTGCCATGTGTTACTTCATAACTTCCAGGTCTTACATGTCCATGTGCACTAGTATGTATGTAGTACATCGTAGTCTAGGGTAAAGTTTCCTTGGAAAACAGATCCCTGTATTGAGACTATTGACGTTTAAAATAGCACTTCGAACATACATAGCGGAGAATTGTCATAACTATAGCTGAATCTTCACTTTCATAACGTTTTAGCTTTTTCGTTGTAAGCCTTTGGTTTATGCTGACATTTTTGTTTTTGTTTATTATAATTCATCATCTTTCCATATAACCTTTCTAAATAAAGATCATCTAGAATAACTATGGAGGTATGTAATAACTAATATGTAGTATGTATATATGTAGGTAGGTTAAAAGGTACTAGCTGATTAGTAGATAATATTTTTTGAATACGAGGAATCCTTGGTGGTGAGAATTGTCCTTCTTATTTCGTATTAGTAATTGATAAGTCATATATATATTCAGCACATGAATGTACATACTTACATACCTATGTAGGCTCCTAATTTGAAAACATGTTTGTGGCTTTAGAGGAGCTATCGAAATATCTTCTTTTCATAGTAAAACAATCTTTTTGAAAGTCAAAGCGGTTGAAAAAATTTATAATGGTGACTACCACAAGATGGGAAAGGGTTAAGTATTTAAACATCTTTGTTCGATAACCAATTTTCAGAAATAAAAAAATGTAACGTAGTTCAGATTAGGTACATAATTTTAATACCTCGGGAACTTTAGAGCCTACTATTGCACATTTCGAACACATACACACATGTAGATATACGGTTGAATGCGCATACATAAGTACTATGTAGTTCTCAAATACTATGTACAAACTATGCGTATTACATGATGTAATAGAATACAAATCTTGTTTCTGCTTAGTCTTTTTTTTTTTTTTGAACTTCTCTCCGAGACATTTTTATCAATTTTAGCTGATTACTATAAGTTATGTTACCATAGCTAGAACATAATTTTCTATAATTACCAATTACTACATATATATGTACATATGTACCTATTATATTCATCTTCAATTTTTATGTGTGTTCATTAATTGAAGTAATCCCTCAATATATCATACATATATAGGTAGGTATGTAGATGTAATTAACCAAAATTCATAACTGAAAAGGAGCCCTATGCATTTTATTCCGTTATTATGGACTCATAGCTAAAGTACTCTAAATACTATTTGTGTGCAAAGTCTTTCTACACAGAAGGAATCAGATGCCCATGTCTATTATCCTCTCTCTCTCTTCCCCCCACCCTTCAACAGTATTCAACTGGGTTAACTATTTAATGTATTATATATACATATTTATCGTATTTTGGTAGGAATGAATACATATAAACTATATACTTGTTATACTATGCATGCTTCTGTTTCTTTTGTGTGCCTAAATATGTAGTCTACATGACATATAAGTACATGAATTATTTACAAGTACAAATTTTCAACATATTTTTTTTTTTCCTTTTGGTTTTATATTTTCCCTACTGGGATTGTGATTATTGAGTCTAGAAGTAATAATGCACAGGATAAGGTACAGGGGGGAAAAAGGAGGTTAGGGTAATAAAAAAGTGGGTCCACATACACCTTGTAAACCTGCTCATCGGGTTCATACATTTGCGCTATGGCCTCTATTCTCAATAAACACTAGAAAACCATATGTAAACCCTAAATTAAGGTCTGATATGTGCCCGAAAAATAAATTAACTTAAAACGATTATGTGGACAGATAGGATGGAACTGGATAATAAAATATGTGTTCAAGCAAAAAAAAAAAAAAATACCCTCCTTTCCCAATTGATGTTACTTACACACACATGTAGTTATTAAATATTATATTGAAATGCAGCATCTTAAGAGTTAATTTTGACAAACGATATACGTACTTCTAAGTAGAATAAATAGTAATTCAAGTTAAATAGAGAAAATACATTAAATATACATATATATAAAAAATAACATCATTAAATACACTATAATAACAAAAAACAAGATGGTAGTGTAAATCGTAAGTTCATATACCCTACCTAAGGACGTTCAGATCATTAAATTTGATATTATTTCTTAACATCGAGGTTTATCATTCATTCGTCAATCAAGGGGTAAACATGGGTAGCAAATTCTCCAAGATAGTTTCCAGGAGGATTATATTCACAAATAAGGTAGCCACCATCATAGTTAC
>JAJMJJ010000399.1:0-16285 GCA_030568955.1 Geotrichum siamense (nom. inval.) | reverse complement strand
AATAAATAAATAAATAAATAAATAAATAAATAAATAAATAAATAAATAAATAAATAAATAAATAAATAAATAAATAAATAAATAAATAAATAAATAAATAAATAAATAAATAAATAAATAAATAAATAAATAAATAAATAAATAAATAAATAAATAAATAAATAAATAAATAAATAAATAAATAAATAAATAAATAATGTTTAAAAATTTGTTTATATTTAATGTTTACAAATTATTGGGGAAAAAATATTGATCAAGGAAAAGTCATCTATATTCCAAGGTTATCATTTTAGCATACAGAAAGAAAAGGAAAATAAAATTAAATCTATTGTCTGAATCACATTTTCCCAATATTTCCACCTTATTGATACATTGTCAAACTTCAATTTGTGCTTTATATATGAATAATTATAATGCATTTATTATTTATTTATTTGAACTGGTTTTCTTTTAATAGACATACAACTTTCTAGCTTTAAAAGAATCATACCTACATTATGTAAGTAAGCGGATCAAAATTATTTGATTCTTTAGCTCATACGTGCATATGTGCATATGTACATGTAAGTATTGAGGGTCTAGTCAACAAACAATTGGTTTTTAGCTTTGGCTTGATGTTATTGAACAATTACCTTATCTTAAAACTTTTAACATTGAATACAAATAATCATCTGTCAATATGCACATATATATGATATGTGTATTTACAGAGACTGCTGTTATATATTTGAATGTTTTTAATATATTACATATCAAGACTATTGGATGAAAAAAGGAGAATAGTTATAGTGACAATTATTACTAAATACTTACCTAGGTAAGTTCCTATGTAGGTAGGTATTTAGGTGAATTGCTATTCTTTAAAAATACAGTTATTTTATATACTTTTTTGCTATTTTAATCATGATGAATGATGAATGTTCTTTATACAAATGAGGATTTTATGATTATTAAATTTTTGTGATATATTTAATTTCAGCTCCGCTTTACCCTACTTGGGCAAATATTAATGTAAAAAAAAAGCTTATTCTATTGAATATAAATAATTTAATACAATTGACTTACGTGGGTTTAATATTATAGCGTTCAAATATGGAATAAAATTTTGAAATAAGTGAAGTCTGTGTACGTTGTAAATGTTCAAATGTTGTCTGTAACCGAACCTTTTCTTTTTGAAGGACAACTCGAAAACCCTAAACCCTGAACAATAAATAAACTACCTACACATATATTTTAACTCTTCGTCAAAATATACTACGACATAATAGAGAAAAAAGAAAAATAGGAAAAGGAATGCTGGATATAGATTCGGAAAAAGTTAAGCAGTATTTTGACCTGGAGGAATCGAATCCACAGATTTGGAACGAGGTGAAGAATGGGGACAACCATCAAGATCATGGACATGGAGAAACAGGTAAAAGCGCGTTACTTCGACAATTGCTTGCTACATCTAATTCGGCGTCAAACGTTCAATTGCCGGTCGATGAACCAGATCCTTTAGGATCTACTAGTAGTATTATGGCTGTTTTGCGTGCCAGAAAGATTGATGTTAGTGAACCATCAAAACGAGGCAAATATCTTGTTTCATCTACGAAATTTAATCCAAGAGTATTCTTGCGAGATGTACATCCAGATGCAACGTACGGAAATTTGGTCAATTCTCTTGGATATTTGGAATCAATGATTTCTGAAAGGTCAGAAGCATTAAGGTTTTTGGTGGAACATGATTACGAAAGATTTGTTACCAGTAAGTCGAAATTGGATGAGGTATTTACCAATATGGCACGGAAAGGTGTTGTTGAAAAAGAGCAATGGGGATTTGCAGAACTGATTCAAGATGTTGATGAAGCCAGTGCGAAAGCAACTCTTGTCATGAAACCTGTTTTGGATAATAAAGAAAAGCATGAGCGATTGATACTAGCACTTAAAGTCATTCAAGACAATAAATATTTGTTTGACTTACCATCTATTATGCTCAACCATGTCAAAGTCAATGATCATGACAGCCTAATAAGAGACTACAGAAGAGGTAGAGATATTCGATATCAGGAATCCAATTCTATTGTTGAACCTACTGATGCCAGTATTGTTGAACGAAAAAAAGTAACAGATCGAATCTGGGATGAAGTAAGAACAATAATTGAGGAATATAAAAAGGACCAGTGGAGTAAATTGGCGACAGTTACCGCTGATCAAAACTTTTTAAATGTAATTTCAAAACTCTTAGAACTAGGCTGTGAAGATAATCCAATTCATGAGTGGATATCTTGTCAAATATCTATATTTGAAACAGAAACGAAAAAATGTTTTGAAAAACTAAAAACCACAACCTTAGCGCATAGAGTTAGTATTATTGCTGTTCACCAAAGTTCAAGTGGTCCACTTATCAATGTGTTAAAGGATATTGATACTTCAGGAATGCTCGATATTCTCTACGACAATTTTGCTGTTATTGAAATGTGGGCAACGATGAAAGTTGTTACACAAGATATTGCAAATATTATGATTAGGTTTTGTCAATTTTGGCAATATTGTCGAGGATTTTTGGAAGGCAATTTGCAAAAAAATCTTCCTAGAGGATGGCATAATGAGAGTGAACAACACCTTTCACTTACTTCTATGGAGATGAATGAAATTGTTCAACAAGGGAATCTGATTATTGAATTAATATGTGAATCATTGACGGCTTTTTTCACTAAAATGGTTCCTGTACCTCATAATAATTATCCAAATCAGGTTGGAAATGCTACAAAGGGATCGATGACTCGAAGGAAATCACCATGGACAGTTCCTGTTGACACAGAAGTACCATTTTTTCTACCTCCTTATGCTAATGCAATGAGCACGACTAAATATTTGTCAGTAATTAATTTCCAACTTGCTGCCGGATTAACTGAACTTGCTAAACTTCGAGTTACTTCCAAAACCTCAAGTAAATTGCAAGACGTTCTGTCCACTATCAGAGATCAGTCTTTACTCGCGGTTACACATTCATGGACCCGTGACTCCGGTTATCTTTACTTGACAGAAAAATGGACTCTTTCACCTACAGTTCGCAGTTTGACTAAACTCCCTGTGCATATCCGAAATTACGAATCACATCTTATCAAGGGTACCAAGGATATCATGTATATTATGTGTAACGGACAGTCCTTGGATGACGATATTATTATTCCTCCAGTAACATCTCAACTCTTAGTTCAAGTACTTGGAAGTTTCTCTCGATCTATTTCTATAGCTCTAGATGGAGTAATGAGGCTTGTGCTTCCTGAAGATATTTCACATAGTCGATCGGTCAGTTCTAACAGTATACGTACACCATCAAGTGGCACTTTAATGATTACCATTAATAAAAATGATCTAATTCCTGATGGCCTTTCGGCTGACATGAAGACCATACTCACGATTTCTAATTTGGCAGAAATTAGGGATTCTCTATTACCATATTTATTCAAACTATATGAAAGAAGCTTCAAAATGTCATCACGAGAAAGTGCTAATGCTATCAAAGCTAGTTTGGATGAAATGGACAATACACTATTCGAAATCTATACAAGAAGAAAAAAGACCATACTTGGGAATTTGCTCCGAACTGCAATTCTTAAATCAGGTCTAAAATGGGATGCTGATTCTCCCTCTCCTACAGTCGTCAGTAGTTACATGTATGACTGTCTTCTAACCCTCGTCGTAACACATTCCCATGTCCTATCCATTGCCCCTGCCCAGGTTCCCAGAGTCATCACAACTCTATACTCTCATGTCGTTCAAACTCTTTTGTCCACGTATAGAGAAATCGAAGCATTCGGTCATGCTGGTCTTTTACAAGTCATTGCTGACATTGGGTTTCTTCGAATAACTCTTGAAAAATATCATACTCCGGACCTTTTAAATTCATATTCCCTCATGTATGAATCTATTAAGGAAGCTACTGCTAAGAAGGAATGGTGGGATTCTTCAAATCCTCCTTGGGAACAAATACATCCTGTAGTTGTTCAAGCTCAATCTTCTAGTAAAGTAAGTTTTATTTTTTCTTTCTTCCTCCTATTATTTTCTTTTACTAACTTTTTTTAGCTGGATTTTAGATGCTTTAACGCAACAATCTAAGCCATTTTAAACCTACCTGCCACCGTTTTCTGTACCTGTACTTATTAAACTAAAGGTCAAGGTCATGAGAGGAAAACACATATATATCCTTTTTTTTTTTAGAAAAGTCATAATAATAAACAATTAGTCATGAAAACGAATAAAATCGTATAAAAATAATAGCAATAATGATAAAAACATTTGAAAAAATATAAGTAAATATTTAACTAAATGCAAGGAAAAAAGAGTTGATATTGTTTTGCATATTGTTCTAATGATGCTGCTTAGTGATGTCTTCCATTTCAGTATATCCTTCATATACCGTTCCATAAATAGAATCACCGTCACCACCAAATTCATTTGTCAGATGAGAAGCAGTACTATTTTCGGTAGTATCATTTGGAGGTATAACGGAAGAAAAAGTTTCTAGGGATTGTGAAGAACTGGGTTCTTGGATAGTAAAAATGGTTGGATATTTGATATCATCATCGGAACCATTTTCGTCATAGTCTTCGTTATTACTGGTATTGTTGCTATCATCAAGGTGGTTCTTGCTTATGTTCGTGAGCTCGACTTGACCTCTATCGTCGGAAGAAGAATCAATGCTAGAACGTATACTTTCAGAGGAGGTGGAGGAAGAAGAACCAGCACCATGACGACGGTATAAACTGTCCATGTCAATTCTTAAATTATTTTTGGAGTTTCTAAGGAACCAAATGGGGAGGACAGCAATTGATGCAAGAACAGCTTGCAAAATTAATGCAGGAGTCATTTTACGTTCGAGACCAACTTTCATGTAGTCCATTGTTATGATTAGAATTGCACCCCAGAAGTTGCCAGATATCCAGAGTATTGATGAAGAGAGGGCAGGAGTTACTGGGGAAGATTGTTCTTGAACCCATTCTAGAAGAGCAGGAAGAATTGAGAAAGAGACTGCACTAAGGATAATTGCTACCAGGTACGGACCTACTAGTTGATTGCTTGAAGTCAAGTTGAAGTTAAGTGCAATATAACATCCAGCAATAACCGGTACTGCACATTTTATAAGAAGTAAAAAGCTATGAGAGCGATCAATGATTGGAGATGCTATAGCACAACAAATGATACCTCCACCAATCAGCAAAGCTCCAGTAATTCCAGCTTCATTAGCCGAATATCCCCAAGGCTCCATGATTTGAGCGATGTAAGTTGCATATGCATTAAAGAGGGCAACATACACGGTAAACATGAAACAAATAGCAAGATATTGAGGTGATGTTGCTAACCGTTTTAAGGATTCTCTTAATGGAAGTTTAGCAATAGAAGCCGAAGGACATGGTGGTAAAGGGGGTTTAACAGGAGCAAATACAGAAAATAAACCTACAACGGAGCATGCAACAGCAGTAATAAGCATGAATTCTTTAATTTTACTTGGTTCTGTTGCAATCATAGGTGCAATGAGTTGAGCAACAGCGGCACCCAAAGGGTTTGAAATGGATGCAATAGCGTTAGTAGAAACTCTTGATCTCGAAGTAAACCACTGGTCAGTAAAGAATCCAGCTGATCCAAGTACACAAGCTTGCGCAAACCCAATCAAAATCTGGCCAACCAACAATACAGGATACTGAATTCTCAAAGCTCCCACGTATCTCAACCAATTCCCTACAACTGCCAATGCCACACAAACCCAAATAGCCTCTCTGATACTCCCCGTCCTATGCAACAAAATCGAAACAAATGGTGATGCTATACAGTATGCAAACAAGGCAACGATGGACAACCAGTTAATCGGTGATTCATTACTAAACCCAAACAGTTGGGCTGTTTCTATAGAAATCGGAGCAAATGACATCCACCCCCAAGCTGTCATAATATTCAGTAAGGCCAAGGAAGCCAGCCCATGCCATCGTCGCCTATATGTCTTATACTGTGGGGGTACACCATCTGGTATTACCGACTCTGTTGCTTCCAAAGTACTGGATCGTGTATCAGCCTTGTGTATATGATCTTCACCCATCTATTTTTTTTATCGCTATCAACAATTTTATAGACTAACAGATTCTCTTTGACCGAAGTTTTGCAGAGGATTCTGGAAGTGGAGAAGAAATAAAAAAAAAGGTTTATTCACGATATGATAAACAAAAATTATGAAAAAAAAAAAAAAAATAAAATAAAAATAAAAAATAAACAAACTCTCAATAATCTATAATATAATAAAACTATCAAAAATCACCATAATAATAAAGAGGTGAAAGGGGATAATTTTATATAGATTCCAAAATGTTTGATTACTTCTTGTTTTTTTGGTGGATTAAAAAAAAGAAATTGTTTTGTGCCCTGAACATTTATTCTCCACCAAATCCAATTTCTTTCTTGAAGTCCAAAAAAAAATTCCTTTCAAAGAAGCATTTTTCAAAATGTTTGTGTGTATTCCATATACATCTATACCGGTACTTACCTATTACTACAGATATAATTTGATGGTGCTTATTTTTTTCTAGATGGATGGGGAAAAGAACTTTATCTTCGTAGTTAATAGAGCCTGGTCGCTGCTCTTTTCTTCATTTCTTTGACATCTCCTTTTATCTTATTATTTTTCACAAATTGGTTTTTTCTTGTTAGTTTTTTGTAACAAGACATTTTGCCAACGAGGATACATAATTTTTTTCAACGGGCTAAATAACTCAAAATTATCCATTTATCTAAATACTATCACAGAATAATTTTCTTACACACAATATATCTATATGTGAATAGTTCATTCTACTGGAGCATCAAATTTTTGTTCACACACTGAGTATGTACATACATGCATGAACATAAGTTTTGTTTTTTTCATTTAATTAAACCAATTGGTATATCTCGATATGTACAAATATATACTTACCTTTAGAAGTGATAAATAAATATGTCATAAACTTTTAATTTGTTTCATGGAACCCTTTTTAACAACAAGTAAAATGTGTATTCACTTTTCAATTTTACATTAATATTATGAAAAACCATCATGTTTCGATTAGGATGTATTAAAGACAAAAAGAGTTTTTATATACATGTAACATTATTAGATTGAAGTTATCAACTAGCCATTATGATGAAACTGGTATTATTAACATATCAATAAGCAAACAATCACAAATCCTAACTTGCTTACTTGTGTGTGTGCGTGTGTTTTTTCGTACCGCATTATTATATATACCAACTCAGTGATGTTCGCATAATTTTGTTCTGAATGCATAGTAAAATAAAGCTAACCAAAAAAAAAAAAAAAAAAAAAAAAAAAAAAAAAAAAAAAAAAAAAAAGCATTTTTTGTTTCGTGTGTTGACTACAAATTTTACATTTGAATATTGCATAATATACTCCATTAGCGTGCGTTGAGTAAAAATTTATAAGAAATATAATGTTTTATAAGTTTATTTTTCTCAATATTAGTACAATATTACGGGTAGTGAAAGGACAGAATGTCTTGATAGTGACAATCAGGAATTGACTGATGTTTATAAATAAATGAGTTAAAATTTAAACATTTAATTAAAATGGGACACAATAAATTAGTGACACAAACATTGTTTTTACCTCTCGAAATCGGTAGGTAGGAACTACAGATACCCCTCATTATTTAAGGCACCCTTCCCAAGCCACTCCAGATTCCGTCTATCACCCCAACATTTAAATTTAGCCTATTAGAAATTTATTCTTTATAAATATATGTAAAAATTACATCAATTAAAGGCTTGAAAGCCCTAAATTACAAATATATACCTTCCCGAATTACTGAGGTATTCTTGCGC
Organism: Geotrichum siamense (nom. inval.); assembly: GCA_030568955.1. Classification (NCBI taxonomy): domain Eukaryota; kingdom Fungi; phylum Ascomycota; class Dipodascomycetes; order Dipodascales; family Dipodascaceae; genus Geotrichum; species Geotrichum siamense (nom. inval.). Next base: position 8,431 of record JAJMJJ010000399.1, on the reverse strand, counting down.
CTTTAGCAGCAATAACATTCTGAATTTATTTTGGAATTGAATTGAGACACCATTTAAAATGAGATAATTTCCCATTCATAAATATTAAAATTTGCCTATTCATTTTCCTAGGTCCAATTTTCTTCTGGTTTTTGTAAACGTTTTGTTTCAGAATTGCCCATACAGTTTTATGGGATTTGAATTTGGAGAATAGGCTGGTCAGTAAAGTGTGTCAGTTTCTTTCTTATCAAACCATTCTCTGACCAATTTACTTGTATATATGAAAGAGTTATTCTGCATAAACATTAGAGCAGGATGCTAAAGATCGAAAAGTTTGGCAAGTATATTGCGCGATAGCTGTCGATCTATGTTTTCTAATAATCGTTTTTGCGTAGTCAAATTGATAATGTCCCGTAAAAATTCACTCAATAGAGTTCCGTTTTATGACATTTTAATTTGCTGGAAAAAAAGGTATGTTTCGAGATGTTCAGAAAAGGGGAATAAATTTGGAATGGGGTACGTGAAATAACCAGGGGTACCTGTACTTGGGTTACAGTAATAGGTTAAGGAAACTTAAAGTTGAACACAAAAAGATGAAATAGGATATAATTTTCACAAATACAATCGAGTTATAGAGAAGAGATAGACATAAAAAAAAATTAATTAGTTGTGTAGACGTGTGCAATAAACTAACATTACAATTCTATTTCTTTGATTTGATGCAGTTTACTTAACGAATTATTTGTTTTCAAATAGTCGCCATTAGTGAAGTCATGTTTTTTATAGATTGTAGCCGAATCAATGACGGAATTGTTACGGCTGGCAATATAGTCATGAGTCAAGTGAGTGTCGTTATGAACTGTAAATCTTGACCAACCGTATATGTTGTCAAACCATTTGACGGTGTAGGGTTTGAGGTATTTGGGTTTCATTTTGTCCATGCCGTCGTAGTGGCCTCCGGCACCGTTGAGAATGTACCAGGGGGAGGAAGGGTTGTTGAGCCCGGCAGGGTCAATAGTGTTGTTAGATATAGGGGTTTGACGTTGGTAATTGTGAACGTGGCCGTTGATGACAATGTCAACTTTGTACTTGGTAAGGACGGATTCGAAGGCTTGTTGGCAGTCGCGGCAGATGCTTTTTTTTTTGGCGGATGCGTACCAGGGTCGATGACCAGCTACGATTATCCAGGGAGTTTTGGATCTGTCAACAGTAGTAAGATCTTTTTCGAGCCAGTCATACTGTTCATTTGGATACGACCCAAAAGGGCCTGCATTCTCATTAGCCACCCCATTAGGTTCATCAGGCCCCACAATCCCATTCCCCAAATCCGTCTCAGTATTAATTTGAACAAAATGAACATTCCCATAATCAAACGAATACCACATATTACGTTTACCGCCAGATTCAGCACTAGGCATTCTGAAATGGTTTTGGAAACCTGTGAAATTAGTTTGACCTACCATGCACATTTCTGAGGTGTAGGTGATGCTTTTACGCTTGTCGACTATTTTGCCGTTGTTGCAATTAGCTTCGTGGTTGCCCGGGCCTACCATGTAGGGCTTGTAGGCGGTGATGTTGGACATTTGGTTGTAGAACTCGTTTAGGATTGTTTCATAGACGCTTGAGCCTTGTTCAAATGAAGTCTCGGGGAGGTATCCTTGGATTTCTTCCTTGAGCCAATAGTCAGCGTAGCCAATATCACCAGACTGCCACAAGAATTTATACTTATCAAGATTTTCTTGCAACGATTGAATAGTATTCTTTTCCCCTGGTAACAATGCACCACCTGCACCTATCCCAGTAGTTTGACTAAGTCCCAACGGCCCCATCGTCCCCAAATCAATAGTCACGGCAAACGAAAACTCCTTCCTATCCCCCACTTTTGGCTGTGTAACAAAACTATACAATCTCCAATCCGGCTTCCCATCTGACACAATCTGATAATGATAACTTCTCTCCGGCTTCAATCCGCTCAACTTTACATGATTATTCCAAGTACTCGATGTCGGATAGGTTGAACTATTTCCTTTCTCAGACGTAAATTTAAGTAAATTAGGATTCTCCCCATAGTTAACAATAGGATTCAAAACTTCCTGGTACGTATTCCAGCTAATAACCATATCTGTCCCTCCCGCATATGCCAATCGATGTTGAGTAGGTGCCAACTTATCCTGAGGAGGAGGAGGCAAATCATAAATAGGTAATGAAGCAGGGAACGGAATTGGCAATGCCAAAGTCCCTGAATTCCAAACTGCATTTAAAAATATAATACTTATCCAAAACATTATTTTGTTCTGTTTTTTGTCAATATATAATAACATAATACTAAAACCAACATTCACCCTTTATTATATATTTTAATAAAAAGTACAAAACAGTTTACATTTATACCAAACAGCTTCATCACTGTATTCCGACTAGTACATGTATAAAAATATATACACAAATATAAATTAGGTACAATTTCAACCTATTCAAACCTAAGAAGAACAAAACAATAGAATCACACTCAAACACACACATACCAGTATTTTTCCAACTAGTACTATTCCATCATATGGCATCTTTATGCACCAGAACATAAAAAAGAAAAATAAACATTATATTTCTTTTCACACTACTATTATAAAATGAAAGATGCCACTCTTTTTATTGGTGTACTTTATGCATATTTCAGAAATCTCACCCTCACCATTTGGTGTCTTATCTCTTTCCCTTTTTCCTTGTTCTGTTTCATTTTTTGGTTGCTGTTCTAACTCTTAGAATGCTTGGAAAAAGCCATGCAATTTCTTCATATATTAATAAATTATTTTATATAGAGACTATTTTGAATCCTTTTAATTTCAGGTTTATAAAATTGTTATATTTCATTAGAAAAAAAATACCAAACCAGTAAAAATAAAAATACATGAGATTCCTGGTGCTAGCTCAATTACAAAATACCAAGTATTAATTTTTTTTATTCTGTTGTTTTGAATTTTTTTTTTTAGCAACGTTGGAAATAAGAATAATGTAGAATTTAGATATGTACTGGCAAATACTGTCTTAAAGACAGGGGTACAAATCTGAACTTGATATTTAGATTGAAAAGTACACTAATATATCAAAGAGTATTGATATATTTTGCTCGGCTAATAAAATAGTTCACGAAAACATTTAACGAAATAAATTTCAAATAATCTATTAATTAATATAAGAATCTTCGTACAAACATGAAATTAATAATAATAATAATAATAAAAATACTAATAATACTAATAAAATAACAATTTATAGATAGTACATTCCTCATCATACACAACTTTAACAAATTGCATTACTAAGTTAAAAAATTAGTTCAAAAAAATAGTTTACTGCTTTTTGTAAGATTCCAAATGTGCTTCTTCTTCATCAACAAAGGTATGTTCGTGATTGGTTGCAGCAACAAGTTTTCCTCCTTTTTCCACTGTACAGAACTCAATATTCTTAAACCAGTCGTTATCCCAAATATCCTGTAATTTGGCTCTTTTAGATGGATCAATTTCAAGCATTCGTCCTATGATTAGTCGAGCTTCATGTGGGAGCAAACGCAGTAATCTCCAAGGTCCCTTATATACAATTTTTTCTTTAGGAGGTATAGCAGGAGGATGATGGTAGAGATGTTCTTCCTCTTTTGTTGGGTTCGTTGAGAATAAGTGGAAAGATGTATCAGTTTGCTTAGGAACTTTCCATGGGAATCTGCGAAGGGTCATACAACAGAAAATAACTGCGATTGACCAAATATCCGTTGGTTGGGGATCGTATTTCGCCATTGTCAGAACTTCAGGTGCTAGATAAGGATCAGAACCAACAACACCACGAGCTTGTACAATTTCTGATTCGAAAGGGTACCTGAAAACAGATGCTGAACCGAAGTCAATAATCTTAACAATTCCGTCCCTAGTAACAACACAATTATCAAGTTTCAAATCGCGATGAGCAAGACCCATTTCATGTAGATAAGTAACGCCATTAACAATTTGTTTGAACGTGCAAAAGATTTCAGCTCTAGACATTTTTCCAGACATGACAATTGCAAAGAAGTCATAAGGACAATACTCCATAACTTCGTAAAATTTGCCTCCATCTTGAATAATATCCAAAGTTTCAATAACATTAGGATGATGTAAAGTAGATCCAATGCAAAATTCGGCAGTAACTTTTTTCGAATACTCTCGTTGGGATTCATTGACATGTCTTGGTCTAAATTCTTTAATCGCAAAAGTAGTGTCATCTGAAGTTCTCTTCATTAGCCTTACAGAACCTCCAGCACCTGAGCCCAAAACACGACCAATCTTTCCATACTTTTTAAATCCCTCTTCACCAAAGGGCATATTTTTGAGTGATGTATTTGACCCTGTATGAGAGTCGACATCTCTAATTTTTTCTCTTGGGTTTTCTCGAAGTTTTTCTTTGGTTTTTTCCTTAGTCTTTTCTTTAGTTTTATCTTTTGATTTTGTTCGTTTAAAAAATCGCTTGAGCTCCATCATTGAACCGTGAGGTTTGCCTGACCCAAGCTTTTTAGAGTCTCCGTCACTATGACTGTGAATAGACATTGTAGGGGCAGTTGAAGCGGCAACGAAGCTTGACGAGCTCTTTTTAGAGAATTGAAATCTCGGAGCGATAATGGTAGCAGGATTGTGTCGGAGTTTTCTTTGATAAGGATCATCTCGTTCACCCTCGGGGACAGTTGATACTTGATGACTTCCAGTGGTTACAGGAGTAGAACCAGGCGAAGTGGGAGTGGTGAGAATCTCTGCTGTTTCGTTCGACTGAACGCGTGAAGAAGGTAGTGAGAAATGTTCGTAACTGTGAGTTCCATCTGCAAGGAATCTTCTTTGCTTCAAGTTAACATTGCTGAGTTTCTCAGTGAGTTCATTCTCAGAGATTTGGTTATCAGTAGCCATGAGGGATAATTTCAGTGGGAAGTTCTAAAATATGATACGATAGCAATGGATATACGAGGTGTTGGGAGATAAAACTAATGATAGTAAGACAAAAAGAAGAATCACTATCTCAAAGAATTGAAGAGAAAGATGAGGATATAAGAAAAGAAGAATAGTGGCAGAGCCGTGAATACCACTTGAAGAAAGGGGGAAGGAAGGAAGTGACGATGATAATGATGATGAGTCAGAAAGAAGAATAAAAAAAGGCAAATAAGAAAAAAGGAAAAAAAAAAAAAAATTTGAAAAAGGAAAAAAGATGCCAAAATAAGAAATTTGTGTAACAGCCAGCAATTTGGCACATTCCACCCGGCAGTGTCCTAACAGGTTGGTCGGATTCGGTTCCCGAGCAATTTTCATTTTGGCATCGTCAATTCTGCAATAGGCGAAACAAAAATCAACAACGACGATGACGCTGATGCTGAATACTGTTGTGACAACAATGGACTTTTTTATTATTTAAATTACATGATTCGAATGATGTTATAATTAAACAACACCAGCAAAGGCTATTTGAGTGACAATTGTCTTGTCTCAGCATTCATCATTGTCAAGTACCCTCTCGGTTTTCATTCGGAGCCTGTAGAATAAAAATTATTCAGGACGTCGATTAACATGATAGAAATTTGTAAATGTGGGTAGATATGTAGTTTGTAAATAATAGTTGTAGAAGATAACATTTTAATCATTTCAATTAGATGATCACAATGATTTATACTATGCATAGTAAGTGTAAATGTGTGCATTCCTATAGCATCGATGTTGTTTGTTGTTACACATGCGGTTGCATACTTGTAATATCCAACACTGAACGCTGAATTACCCTACTCTCATAGCATTGAATGTCTTATCTTCACTTCGTTTCAATTGTTTTATTGGCCACTTTCAATTGGATTCTTTCTTTCTCCGCGTTAATTTTATTTCAACACAACCCTTCCACCACCGATCACCACCACCATCTTCATTATTCCCGCATACTCAGCTGTGGCCTTATTTTTTGTCTTCGTTTCCGAATTTTCCGGACACAAATAATATCCGTTGTGCGGTTTATTTCTAAAGTTTTATTTCAGTGATTACTTAAGCGGCCTTTATACTCTCCACTTTTGTATTATGTAATTGGATATGAGAGAAATCCATTTCTCTGTTCACAAATAAGTATCATACTAACATTTCAAGTTCTGAGGTAGAGACACTTAAATTATAAAATTGAGCGATTATGGTTTATTGATTCTGAATTGCCCATCATACTGCTCAAAAGTTTACAAATAATCACTATCACAATTTCCAACATTCAATACAAACCAAACCACTTACGGTATGTATGCATTTTGCTATTAACTGCCAAAGCATTTAAATGTGATTTAGTAACTAAATTATGCGTAAATGTAGGTACATACCTATGTACAAGCTCTATAGTACTTGCCTATGTACATCCATATCCAAGCTCTGTGGTACTTGTCAAAATTCCAAGTAAAAATAAAATATACACACTAGGTACCTAAGTAGATATGTACGTAGAAAGTGTGATCGTTGACGATTTGAAAACCATATCATAGCATATATGTATATGTACTTATGAATGCAGTTATTGTATTATCTCTATGGTACAATATTAAAAATTGGTTTGCGTATTTTTAAATAAATTACATGATAATAATTAAATACAAAGAATTTGAGGTACTACAATTGCCAAAGATAAATAGAGTACATACATACAGATGTATGCAAATGTTTTACTCCTGCTTAAGATAACAATTACAGGTAATTTACAAGTTGGAGACATTATTTTGCCTTTTTTGACTCCAGTGTTCTCAATTAATTGTGTAATATTGAAGTGACAATCATTTCAAACGTTTCTACTTAAGTAATTATATTCACATGTGTGTACATACGAACTATTTGTTCAGATAATCATACGTAGATCATAATTTAAATATTATCAAGATGAAACTCCCTATCCAATGGATCAATAATATTGGCCATATATTCATGTCTTTTGGCACACACAATCTTTCCAGCATAAGTTTTCGTTTTATTTTTCAGTAAAAGTAGTTTGCCTTTAAAGTGGCTGTGTCTTGAATAATGATTTTGTGAGGCACGGGGAACAAACATCGGGTTGTCATACTGGAAAAGGTCCTTCGTCCTTCCAAATTGCAACCGAGTTAATTCTATCATGTTCAAACGCGTATATTGGTTGATTTAAAAGCCCACTTAGGATCAATTCTACTGCGTTTTGAACACACAGCAGTTCTTTACAACGTAGTCCACTCGCCTACATTCCCTAACTTCATTTCAGTCAAATAACTTGTATTTGCACTTATTTTCAAAAAAAAAAAATCCTATCTGACCACCTTCAATCATGATTTGTTCCATCTCGGAACAACTAGTTTGCAGAGGAGTGGATTTGATTTTTACCTCTTGGTTGTTGGTGGCTTGATTATTTTTCTTGACGTATTTATGGTCCTGTAAATCATGAAACAGAGCATCCAATTCTACAACATCCGTATTCAAATTATTTCATTCCAATTTAAGCAATTCTCAAAACTAGTTTTGGAACACTCCAAACGGTAAGTGCATCATGAGATGGATCGAGCGATGCCATCTTTAACTTCACCAATAATTCAGAAGGTCTAATAGTAGCTGGTCTATCATGCATTGTTCATAGACACTTGATAAATAGCAAGGATCGTAAAATCAAGCAAGAAAAACACTGTGATTTTCCACACAGATAAAAATCTGTTTTTTAGTTACATAAAACTAACATTTTAATTCAACACTATGTTACATAAACAGGGCAAATCGACGCCAAAAACATTCCTAAATATGAAAACTAATAAAAGGCTCGTACAACCAATATTTGCTTTAAAACCTGATACACACATTTGAACATTTAAATGGAACTTCGACCTCTATATTTCATAATGGATTTTTTTACTATTTTCTACACATGTAGATACTGATACAAATAGTATCATTCCGTATGTTAATTTCTATTATATTATAGTTAAGTACTACATAACACTGAAGAATGTCATAGCTGAATATTGACATATGATAATAATGGAATTAGTTTTGACATATATCATGGAACAAAAGAGGACCGTCTCATACAGAACAATGTATGTTTAGGTTATCGAAGCAACTTTAGAAAAATTGGGTAAAAGTTTTCAAATAAAACAACAGGGAAAGATGATAAATTGGTTTAAATAAGTAACTAAAATCTACAAAAATTGATGCAAAAATATTATTTGTGTTCATGTCATTGCTGAAGCAATATAATTTTATTGTCTCCTAAAAAGGAGATCACACAAAACCTTATTGTCATATAATACTGTTTGTAATTTTTTTTTCTCCCCTATCGAAATAAAAAGTGTAATTTTGGGCCAGGCCACGCCCTTTTTATCTATTTATTTATTTATTTATTTATTTATCTATTTATTTATTTATCTATTTATTTATTTATTTATTTATTTATTTATTTATTTATTTAT
>JAJMJJ010000398.1:0-16308 GCA_030568955.1 Geotrichum siamense (nom. inval.) | reverse complement strand
AAAAAAAAAAAAAAAAAAACTTACTTGTTCAAATGTTTTGCCCAATAATTATTAACTCTCTACAATTCGTAAACAAACATATTATTTAATTGATATCCAATTTAGAAAACTTGTTTTTAAAACACTGTTGAAATCAATTAAAATATTAAATAAATAAAAAAAATCAAAAAAAAAACAAATAAATAAAAAATTAAATAAATAACATTAATTAAATATGATTTCATGAAATATAAATATAATTTGTAATATATATTATTCCAAAAATAAATAAAGATATTTGTAATGTTTTTCATGCTTGAAGTAATTAATAAATTAAAGGTGTTAAATTTTTAGATGATGCTTAAATGTTTTTTTTTTTTTTTATTGTTGTTGCTGGTTGGGGGTTGTCGTATTTTGAGTGACTTTGTTGGTGAATGTAACAAGACCAAAAGAGTTGTAGACGGGTATATATATTTGAAATAATAAGACAGTATTTTTGATTTGATGTTGTAGATCCTGGAATAAACTTTGTCAAATTAGTTAAAACCAATAATTAAATCAGACAAATTATTATCAATTGTAAGTCTTATAGGTACAGCCACAGCAGTCCATTCCTCAAACCCATATATCAAATTACTAACTCGAACAAACCACCTAATAATATGATACCATTTACTATCACAATCCAACCCATCGTATTCAAACATATTTATTTCTCTATTTTCTTCTTCTCTTCTTTCTCTTCTCATTATTCTTCTAATGTCATCTCCACCAATTCTATTAACTCTTCTCGTCGAATCAAAATACATTTTCCAAACATCATTTTCTTCGCCATTAACTTTTACACTTCCTAAAATTTCTTGACAATGAAAGAAATTGGTGTAGAGAATTTGGTTATGTTGCATGATTTGAGTTATTAAGTAGACGCCAAAATGGTACCAGAAAGGGTTATCAAAGAGTAGGAGAGATGATGTGAAAGAAGGTCGTCCAAGCATGAGGTTAATAAGTTTGAGTGAGTAGAAGTCAGGAGTGGCGGTGTAGTTAGGGTATAGGACCCGGTCGACGAGTGTGTAGAATTTGGGGTTAATAGAATTGAAATTGAGGTAGTTGGAATAGACTAATGTGACTTTGACTGAAGACATAATCGTAGCAACCCTACTCCTTCTTGTAAAACTTTTTGGTGGTACAATATTACACATCTGATTAACAACATAATCAAACGTTCTTTGATCAACATTCCCACCAACCATCACCCTTTCCAACCACTCAAACCCACTCCAACCTATCCCTTTCCCACCTCCATCTCTTGTACAAATCAAAACTCTTACAGATCTTTGCAAATCTCTTTCTCCCATCTCCCCAAACCCAATATCATGGTACTCAAAATACTTATCTCCAAAAATTGCCATCATCTTCTCACTACTAAGTGTAACCGATTTCATATCTCCAATCTGCCTTCTATTCTTTTCATTTTGATAATCCAAATATTTATAACTTTCCAAATTTGAAAAATCTGATCCTTCCATAACGTAACTTTCAATAATTTGAAGAAGTTCAATTGGTAATGTGTCTAATAACATTGTACCTGATGTGTTATATTCTTGTATTTGGTGTATAATCGTGGATATGATAGTAAATATAATATCACGTATTAACTTTAATATTAGAATAATTTTTTTTTTCACAGGTAATTAGTATAATATTAAAGATCTTTCCAGTGAAGAAGTAGAAAGATCCCTCAAAATATATTTATGTATTTTGTTCTCTGCAATTATGAATTTATAAAAAAAAAAAAAAAAAAAAAAAAAAAAAAAAAAAAAAAAAAAAAAAAAAAAAAAAAAAAAAAAAAAAAAAAAAAAAAAAAAAAAAAAAAAAAAACCCAATATTATGACATTAAAAATGTATATTTAAATTCTTTTTTTTGTTAATTTAGTTGATGATGAATTGCCCTTATCAATATTTTTTTTTATTTTTATTTTTTTTTTTTTCTGAAAATGTCCCTTGTTAGTTCTATGCACACAATAACAATGAGTGCAAAATATTTAAACACAAGTTGGGTCACTGTGCAGGTGTTACATGTAAAAAGTATTAAATATTATAAAAATCAATTCTGATACGTATTTACATATACAAATATATATAATATTGTGTTTGTTATTTGTCTTCTTCCTTTTCTACGTAGGTTAAAATATATATAACGTTATTTGTATTAGGGTTAGGTTATGCTCTTCAATGGTGGGCCCCATTTTTGTACTGTATATTGTGTTTCGGCATATGAAAACTAAAACAAGAGAAATTCATTTAGAACATCTTTGAAAATAAATAAATTAAAAAAAGGAACACATTCATCAATTGAACATTACCAAACCATATTTCATCAAAAGTGTGTCAATAATTAGAAATGCAATAGTGTTATTTCTTGTCTCGGCTATAATTTCTTGTCTCTTGTACTAGGTACAAGTGTAATGGCGTATCGAACGACCAGCGCCAGCAGAAAAAAAAAAGAAAGGATTAGTTGTGATGGACATAGATTGAATGCCATATACGTGTAAAAAACATCAATGAGAATAAATTTTTGTGCTTCCTATTGGATGATACAACGATATGTTCACACATGTTGTGTTTGTGGTATTTGCCGTGCTTGATACATTCAATGCTGGCAAGAGACTTCCTTGTTTTGTTCTTCTTTTGTCTTGTTTTTGTTATTTAATTTATTGCCTTTTATTTATCTTATTTTTTTGGTCCTCAAATTCTACGGTAGCCTATCAAGCCTAATGCTTGGAATGGGCAGTATTGCTATTGCAGTATTTAAAAGTGGTGGAATTGAAATCATTTAACGACTCTTTAATCAATCTCTACAAAATCAAAGGAATGCCAAATAAACAGTGGCTAGCAACGACAGAATGCTACTATTTGTAGTTTTGGCACGAAATTCACAAGTTTATTCAGTTTCAGAAGCTATTCGATAAATAAGTTTAATCATAGGTATAATTACGATTTTCAATGATAAACTGTTTAGTGAGAGGATTATTAATATGACGACAAAATCGGTGTCAAGGTAATGCTAGTTAATGAGATTATTCGGGAAGAGCATTGGGGATTATCCCTATTAATGGATTGATACGGAGAAAGCAAGGGATGGAAAGAGAGAAATTGCAACATTCAGGAATCTAATAGGCACTTGTGTAGATTTGAATTAGGATTCTTTTGGCAACAACCAAATCATTGGACAAATATTACTGGCAAGTTGAACCTGATATTAAGCTATGTTGCGATATTGACAGTGATCTATTTAAAGAAATGGCCGATAATAAATATAAATATGGACTTGTTACTACAATGTATGCCCAATACATGGCTGAAAATAAGGACAACCTAAAAACCTACAACAGTTGTCATTTTTGGAGAAATTTTAAAATTGCTGATTTAGATTTTTGGCAGTCTCAAAGCATACCGAGATTATTTCAATTACCTTGATAAAACAGGTGGATTTTTTTTTTTTTTATGAACCTCCAGTTCATTCTATTGCTGCTTCATTGTTTTTTATAATAAGAATGAAATTCAGTATTTTGATCAAGTAGGATATGCTTCGTACTCCTTGTCCCACCGATAAAAAGGTATATGTTGTGATCCGGTAAAATCACTTACTCGTTCGTATCCACTAGGTTTAAGCGAGAGATGACATTAAAAAGGGTAAAAAAGAAAGCGCCTTTTTAATTCGGCTAAATTCAGCTATTTTTTTTTTTTGCTTTTTATTTTTTCTTTTTTTTCTTTTTTTTTTTTTTTTTGATCGTCAGTCTCCACCTCCTCTAAAAACAAACAACAACTGTGCCCAGTATATTTGTGTTTTGTTATGTAATGTATTGTGCATGCGCCTGTCTGTTACGCAGAACCTTAAAATGTTGTGATTTTACCAAATGGAGAATAATTAGGTCTGACCAAGTAGAAATTAGGGCTAACGCACGCACCAATGAGCGGAATTAGGTCCCACCGACAGTGTATTGTAGACTTAATTATGTATTGGTCCATAATAGTCTAAATGATCACAAAACTCTTAATTTTTTTTTTTTCTCTTTTTTTTTTTCCTTCCTTCTTCTTCTTCTTCTTCTCCGTTTTCTAATCATTGTGCATTCCTGTTCTTGTTCACTGGTAGACATGTCAACAAGAATGCCATCATAATGAGTGAAAGTAATAAACCCCCCAGTAATAATAACAGCACTTCATCACCACCTTTACAAGTAACGAAATTATCACATTTACTCAATAACCTCAAGAAGAAACGTGTTAGAACAGGTATGTGTACAATGAGTTGTTGCAATATTATGTATGTTATCATACATATGCTAACTATTAAGATAGGATGGTACGTGTTGGGTTTTTTTTTTTAATTTCTAGACCCCACCTCGCCTAACCTTGCCTTGTATAGCTTAACTTGCCGCGAACGACATTTAAAATGTGATGAAACATTACCCGTCTGTAATGTATGCTGTCCAAGTCCCAATTCTAGTCGCCACCACCATCTATTATTATTACATATACTAACAAAACAAATCCGCTTTTTCTAATCAAAAACCAATCTTAAACCCTACAGAACTGTACAAAATCTAGTAGAATATGCCGAAGAGGAATCAAATTAAATTTTATTGAAACCAAAATTAGGAAACCCGAAATATTAGTGCCTTACTCGTACAATCAAACATTTTCAATATGTGATGAATCAAGAGTTATTGCATCGGAATATGAAGGAGGATTATTGAAATATCCTGATGTTATTTCTACTACGAAAGTTAGTGTTGGTGGCAATATTCCACATGGTGTGAGTGGACAGGTGCAAAAGAGTGGTTATGACAAGTCGATTGACAATTATTCAACAGAAAATGTCAGGAATAGTCGATCATCGACTTCAAGTGACTACTATACAGATTTACATTTTCCTTTATCTTCATATGTTTATTTACCTACTACTGGTGCAAACAACACAAATATCAACAATAGCAATCATGACGTTATAGCAAATGCATATACGACACCAGATGGAGGGTTTGTGATTAAATCAAATGATAATATTATTACGGATCCTTGCTTGACTTTATTTTTTCAGTACTATTCTAAACATATTGCTATTTTCATGGATTACATGATACCAGTTCCTATATTTCAGCAAGTTGTCCCCGCATTAGCGTTAACTGAGCGGGCGGTTTTAACAGCAGTTGCAGCATGCGGTGCGCTCATGGTATCCAACGCACACCCGGAAGAGTTTAGCCCCGACATAGCAGCAGCTTATTACAACGAATGTAACGAACTTTTAATCGAAGCCCTTGCACAAACGCCACGCAATCTAGAGCTATGTGCTTTAGTTGCCCTATTATTGACATGTTATGAAATCTTAAACAATATTAGTTACGATTTAAGAAGACATTTAATGAGTCTTCATTCATTGCTGGAACAATTCACATTGAGAAGAAATGGTACAAGTCAAAAACTGGAATTTTCTTCGGTTATTGGGGAAGCATGTTTTCATGTTATGCTTCAAGCGGATATATTCACGGCAAGATTATTGGGGTTGGTTCCCTTATGGAGCCCTCAGCAATGGAGTGGAATGCTAGGAGTTGAAGAAGGTAAACCACCTAAGACTTCGTTTCAAGCCTATCTACAAATCATGTATTTAATATCCAAAGCACTTCATATCAATTCCCTTGGAATTGATCCTACTCAACCAATAGTTGGTGATATCACATCTGGTCGCCAAACTATTCTCAATGAACTAAACCTATGGGCAGAAAATCTTCCACAAAGTTTTAAACCATTATTTAGTCTTGCAAACGTCAAAACGAAACCTTTCCCGGAAATTTTTTTCACCAGTCCCAATTGTGCTTTAGCCTATGCATGTTATCATAGTGCAATAATAACTTTATGTGATTTTCAATCAGGACGTGAAGCAACATTATTCCAAGCCGATTTATTAACAAATATGGATAATACTTTCCATGCTAGAAATATGTGTGGAATAGTATTATCGTCCGATAATATGTTAGTTGGAGTAGTTACCTTGTGGTGTTTTTTGACATGTTCAAAATATATTAAATCAATTGAAGAAAGGAAAACGTTGCTTGCACATTTAGAAAAAGTAACATCGACAGGATGGTCAAATGAAGCATTTCTAAATAATATTAAAATGTCATGGGGCGGACAAAATTGGAATGAAGAAAATTGATTCATTTTTATTTTTTTTTTTTATCTTTTGTATGACTTAATTTCTTTTAGTGTGTATATACACATGTTATCAAAATATTCTTGTATATATATATATATATATATATATATAAACATTTTATTTATTTATTATTTACATATATTTATTCTATGAATCTTTTTTTTTTTTTTTTTTTTTTTTTTTTTTTTTTTTTTTTTTTTTTCATAAATAAAATACTCCCAATGTTTTCATAATCATGAAAATTTCCATAAAGAATTGAATCCCCGTCCCTCCTCCACTAAAAATGTGTAACGCAAAACCTCCAATAAATAAATTATCTACACCATCACCCAACACCCTCACATCACCCAACCTTGCATATCTTCTTAGCAAATACCCTTCCCTAACACGATACATTTCATACACGCAAGACCAACCTCGCTACAACTTTTCACTTCCAGGAGCGAACAAACATTGGACGCAAGTTCTACTTAAAGAATATGTAGGAATAGAAGTTGAATTAGATGAACGATACCTATGTCCTCGGCTTGGTAGCCGAATGGCATATTTAGAGATTGTGAAAGAAGTTATTGATTCAATTAATGCTGGCTATAATGATGAAAAAGAAAAGCAAGAATTCTTGATTGGTTTGGATATTGGAACTGGAGCTTCTTGTATATATCCACTCTTGATTGTAGGCACAAACATTCTTGGATCCAAAACCAAAATGATAGGAACTGAAATTAATTCTGAATCTATAAACCTTGCACTTAAAATACTTGATCATAATCCAGAATTAAAAGAACGAATTGAAATTGTTCAAACTTTGAATTCTACAAAAAAAAATAGAGAAGGAGGTGAGGATTTTTTAATATACCCGTTCAAAGTATCTACTTTTGCAAAAAATAATGGTATTAAGTATCCAGATTTTACCGTTTGTAATCCGCCATTCTATTCGTCTATTGAAGAACTTGTGTGCTGTCAAAAAGCCAAATTAAGTCTTCCAACTTCAAGCCTTTCAGCACATCACTCCGAGCTAGTAACTCCAGGTGGTGAGTTTCAGTTCATAACATCCATTATCACCCAATCTCTTCAACTGACCAACAACACCAAAACTTGGTATACTTCTCTAATAGGCATCAAATCAACCATTCCCAAACTAACCAAATTCTTTCAATCATCACATAATAATTGCAAAAAACAACAATTAAATTGGTGGTTTAAGTCTCTAGTTTGTGGAGGCAAAACTAAAAGATGGGTTGTAGGTTGGTCTATTGGTAGATGGGAAAGATTTGGTCATGTTAGAAATATAGGATTAATTAAAAATGATTTAAAATTTGTAGACATTTTAAAAAATGTTTTGCAAAATTTGGATTTGGATTTCAAGTCTCAAGAAAAAATGTCGACAAGTAGTTGTTGGAGAATATGTACAAGAAGTGGGAATGTTTGGTCACGAAGTTATCGAAGAAACCATGCCAACAATAATGGGGATGGAAATACACATATTTCTAAACGACCAAAACTTCATTCTTCTTCTTCAGTACCCCACGATTTACCACAGCACTCAATTTTTGATATCTATACAGTTAAAACGACTAATAACAACAAAACTAAGCATACTTGTAATAAAAATAATAAGAAAACAAACTCTAATGATGATGATGATGAATTTTTGATAAAAATTGAATGGATTTATGGAATTGATTCAACCCTTTTTGAGAGTTTTACGGGTATGTTAAAACGTAAATTTAAAGAACATTTAAAATAGTATTATTATTTTTTTATTTATTTAATCATATTATAATATTTTCTAAAATTAATGTATATACCTATTATATTATTCTCAAAAAATAATAATAATAATGATAATAAAAATAAAAAAAAATGAAATAAATAGATAAATATATATATATATATATAAACTGATTAAATTTCACGTCGTCGTTTGTTCATATTTTGTCTTTTAGCAACTAGTGGTCTCTTAAGTATAGGTGGAGGATCATCATTTAAGACTAAGACATGGGTATCATTGTGGTTGTGGGAGTAAGAAGAAGAAGAAGGGTGCCTAAAAGGATAGACTTTGGGACAAGTCTGAATGGATGTGGCGTCATCATGTACTGATTTATTATTGTTGTTGGAAGGAGGTTGAGAAATAAATAAAGGGTTGCTAAATTTTACAAATTCACATTCGGTTTTTGTTGTTGTTGTTGTTAAAGAGGAGGAGGAGGAAGAAGAAATGGACATGTAAGGATGGTTTGCAATAAAGTCAAGTACAGGTTTGTTTTGGCTAATTTCTTCTGGTTTACTACTACCACGTACCCTATTATTATTCATACCAGAGTTGTAGTCAAGTGTGGTTGCAGTTTCTGTTCTCAATTTCAACATAGTTTCTTCAATTGTCCCTCTAAGTACCAAAGTTTCCACGTAAACTGGTAAATGCTGTCCAATTCTATGAGCTCTTTTAATCGCTTGTGAAACAATATCATTTCTCCAAATAGGCGACAAGAAAAAAACTCTTGATGCACTTGAAACATTAAGTCCATGTGCAGCCAGTCTAACGTTCATTAAGAGGATTCGAATTTGTGGGTTGGTATGGAATTCAGTTAGGTATTTAGATCGTTCCGTAGGTGTTAAGGTACTGGTGTAGATGAGATAGGGAAGGTTGAGAATGTCAAGGGATTCGGCAATGTAGAAGGCAATGTCGTCAAAATCAAAGAAGATTATGCATTTTTCGGTGGGGGTTAGAAGGATGAGACGGGAAAGGAGGTAGCTGAGCTTGGTTGAGGCGGTGCCTAGCAATTCACATGTTGATGCATCGTTGTTGTCGTTGTCAGTGTCGTTAGATTGGGGAATGGGTTGAGGTGAAGGTATGGAGAAGTTCGGATCGTGCTTAATCTTATTCGACGCAACAACATCACCAAATTTGGTCGACGTAGGAATGAATCCTGATAATCCATTATTAAATTTACTCAAGCCAACTGGTTTCTTCATCTTTTGACTTGATTTTTTGGATTCTTGTTTTTCCCCCAACGACTCCAAAATGACAACTATTCCATTTTCAACGTCATCAACTATTTCATCCTCATTCCCAACCATCAATTCCTTATTCATATTAAACCCTTTTTTCTGTTTATAATCCACTAATTGTGATCCTCCAACACATACAAATTTCCCTCCCCCTTGACCATCAACTCCATGCCTAATAATACTAATTGGAACTCCTCCTCCTCCTGATCTAGATGAAGATTGAGAAATTTCATTCACAATCGAATCTAAATAATAACACATTTCATGTGATTTAGATATACTTTGCCATTGTTTATTTTGTTTTGTAGTTATGGCAACATTTATTGCTTTTTCTAATAATTCCATATCATGTTGACGGTCTTCTATTGACATTGTGCAAAGACGTTTACTTGTTCCCAAAAGTTTTGGATTGTTGGTTTTGGCATAGTCTTTCATTTTTTGGAGATATAGAGATGCAACTTCAAGTAGTGAATCTAGATCTTGTTCAGAAAATCCTGACCAGTAGAATGTTGCAATTTGAAGATTGTTCATTAACCGTTTTAAATGGTTATGATTAGTAGGATTAAATAAATAATCTTGATCTTCACGTTCCGAAGTCACAGCATTCACATTAATCACTGACACAAACAAATTCATTGCCATTTTATTATGTAACGAAGGTTCCAAAACAACATTCCTCTGAAACAGCGGTGGCAACGTAACATCCAAATCTACATCTTCCTCCTTATGCCTAACCACTAACTGATTCAATGCCATTCTAACTTTCATATCACTCTGAGGTGAATTTGCCAAAAATGATTTTATAACTTGTTTATTCCATAGTCCTCGAGCTGATGTCCATGGTTCAACATTTAAAAAATTTTCCATTATGGAGCCAATTTTTTCTAGTTCTTGCTTTTCGGAAAAATGGACTGCAGTAGAATGAGTTTGGGAAGTTGACATACGAGTTAAGCCAGGTGTTGGGGTTCCACTAACAGCCCATCTTCGTTCAGCATGAATTTCACGAACCATATAAGAAAGTCTTGAATGACTAGATGTCATTGAATGGCCTTCATCAATAATCAATCTTTTCCACAAAACAAGTTTAAATGGTGAATTCTTATCCTCTTCTTCAACCGAAAACCTTGCTGAACTAACCAACACAATATCATATTTAATCAAATCTTCCGGTGCAGGTGTTGAAATTTTCTTTGAATCTGCAAGATAAAGCACTTTGAGGTATCCAGGTTCTACATGCTTAACAATCTCATACTTCCATTGGTCAAATAATGTACTTGGACATACAATCAATGTACAACAAGTAAGCCAAATTTTATATGGATCCCAATTGGATGCATACTTGCTTGTAGTTTTTCTTGAACTCATTCTTGATCTTAAAGTTTGACTGATTTCAACTTGTTTCCATGTCCTATACACATATTCATCTCGTGACAAGAAAAAATTTGGCGATTCATAAAGTTTTTCCACTCCACTAGCTGGCAACTGATCCACATACAATCTCCATGCAATATTACTATTCAAAATCGACTCCACCGCATAATTCATTAAACTCTTGCACCCATCTTCCAAATTATTTTCCCCCAACACCTCAATCTCCCCACCTTCATTTTCAAAAACATCATCGGGCTTAGCACTACATTGATCTTTCGACACAACTGTCAATGCAATACAGATAAATGATTTTCCCAACCCCATATCTTCCGCCAGTATCCCTCCTTTAGGTGGCATATAAAACCCTGGACTCTTATAAAAGGTACAATCTTCTGGATTAACAAAATATGATTGCTCATTAATAATCGATTTCATTGATATCATATGAGGTATATGATTATGATCTGGTCGCATTTCTATTTGTAGCATTTTGCAAATTGAGTTGATTTGATAATTGTACGGTTGGGTTCTGAGTCCCGGGATATCACCAGATTCAATCAACGAAATCAAAAACAAACTATCCTTATCCAATCCTTCCTTATTAACAACCGGAGATTCCAAAGACTTATAAACCTGCAGTAACCTTTCCTTATATGACACTGCAGTTACATCTTCTTTCAACCCCGAAATCGCTTTATTAGCCAACAAAAACAAATCCATCGAATTCGTCATCCTCCTATTCTTTCTCTTTTTTTCACTCACACTATCAAACACCTCCAATATCACCCCCTTCCCTTCATCAATCCCACCTTCCCAACCCTGTTTCGAAAAATCCAAACCTTTCAAAACTCTCCACATCTTCTTGGTCCTCAACCCCAACACCCTACTCTTCCAACTCATTCTCTCTTTCAACAACCCCGACCCATCAAAATCATTCAAAACCCCATAAACTCTCAAAACTACAATGCCACCATCATAAACCCTATAAGTCAACTTAACAAAACATTGACTCTTCAAAAACTCTAACCCTTCCATTTCCAAACTCATCTTCTTCCTTTCTTCTCCATTTTTCAAATCCTCTTTCCCATAACTCCACCACATCCAACCATCCGGCGCTTCAATCCCCAAACAATGTAACTTATGTCTCAATCGAAATCTAATAGTCCCCAATGGAATGCAATTTGATTCCAAATTATCTAAAAGATGAAATGGATTTATCTATTAAAAAAAAATGAACTTAGTTCAACAGGAACATTCATTATGTAAATCATAATTAAAACATACTGCTAGAGAAGACATTGTATCATTTATAGGAATAAGTGAATCGTAAACATTTGTCCTAGTGGAACAGTAGTAGAGATATCGATGATAGGTTTTCTCTAGGATAAGAAAAGAGAAAATTAAAAGTTGTTTGGATATCTCCCAAAGAAATATTGCACAAAAATAATATCGATTAATTTATAAACACATTGCCATCAACCACGCAAATCGGTCTATTTAAACCTCTTTATAAAAGGGAAAAAACATTTAGACAGTCCTATCATAAATTTTGATCTCTTAGATCCTCGATGTGTAAAGAAAGGTGATTATAAGTTTTGAAATTACGCTATAAGGTCAAGACCGTATCATCTACTAAATACGGAAAAAGACACCCAAGTTAAGTTAAAAAATATATTTAATAAGTTCTTAGAAGGTAAAGGGAAACCTCTTCTAGGTGAAATTGATGAGAAAATGGTAATCGAGATTAATGAAATACCAGCGGTGAGTATAATTCCAAGTTTTATCCCAGTAGAAGTACAAGCAGAAATGGTCAATGTGGTGCTAGATGAACAGATTGGTGATCCTAAGCATATGTCTAATTTAGATCTTCATTATCTTGACCCACAAAAAGTGCTAGAACATCTATTTGACAAAAACTGTTTTTCCCAAAATTGTCTTCTCTTTCTAACAAATGTAACATACACTAATCTATTTTAACAATGAGTATAAAAATTAATACTATATTTTAAAACCAATCTTGAGTTGTACAACAGTAGTGAAACCTTTAAATCAGATTATGCATCTCAAGATATATGCTTTTTTTTTATGTTAATGTAAATAATTCAAAATAGTAACAAAAAAAAAATTGTTTTTATCAGGGGATACGAACCTACAACATTGATGCTATACTGGCCATGTAAATACATAACATCAAGTTAATAAAGAAGGAAAGTGATGGGGAGAAACCATCTTCTGAAAATCAATTTCAATTTTTCTTAGTTACACGTCCTCCATTTTCCAGAGGATTATAACTGGAGCTGAGCAGTTGTTGGTTTGGTTTACATTGATGACATATTAATTTTTAGGCATATTAAAGGAGTACAGCACAAATAGAATGTTTGAATAGTTTTTTCGCAATGTTATGGAAGGAGTAGCAAGGCCTCTAGAGACCTACATATTGTTAAGTTAAAATTAGGCGATAATAAAGTAAAAATTAAGACGATTAATTCAAATAATTTTCCTGCGTAATTAAAATGATACAGAATACGCAATAACTTTCTCAATAATTATCTACATAGTACAAATAGAAGTAAAATAACTTTGAGTGAGGGTGGGTGGTGTGAATATGTAGGAAGGTAGCTAGCTACATATATGTTTACCCTTGATTCTAGTTTCAAGACCTGTCGTAATTCAGGAGAGACAAGTTGCTCGGTTGTTACTTTTTTTTTATTTTTGCCAGCACTCTCATTTGCATATGCCTATTCTACATTAGCAGCACAAACAATAAAACATGTATATACTATGTAGATGTTACATATTACGTATACATTATTAATGATGGCTATTCAAATCATTACCAACCCAAACCAGTTTGTGCGTTAGTACAATGGTTCAACGTGCATGTATTTACATAATAACTAAATGTTTGTATAACGATATTAAATATTACTGCCTCACAGTGGAAAGTGCTCACGATGAACATGCAAAAATATAAAAGAGGTAAGGGAAGGGAGAAAAGTTCAAAGGATTAAAAATGTATACGTAATATTAGGGTATTTTTGAAGTTACAATGATAACTGCTATGAACAATCAGGCATGTATAAAAAAGGTTGAACCCTGTTTTTCATGTACTTGTTTAGTTGATGACTCAAAGCTACTCTCTACGGAGTCCAACCTGATGAACACATTACAGATGAGTTAAACTTGAACCTGTTAAAATGGGAATGGATAAATATGATATGCAAATAATCCTCGTCCAGCTTGAAAGTGAGAAAGGCCTTGAGACCACGAAATATAAAACAAAGAGAGTAATGGGGAAATCACAAACAATTTCAAAATACGGTCCAAAGAAGGTCCAAAAGAACTTTAGTTATACTACAAGATCTAATTATATACACCATAATAATCTACAAACAGTTGGGCAGATATTGGAAGCTTATCGAAGACCAGAGAGCAATGAAGACGCTGGATCATAATTGACGGCGATAACCGTAAAGTAATAGTGCGTATGCTGTAGACAAAAGTATGCATATATGACGTTATTTAAATATACTGAATGTACATATGTATACACAGGAAAACAAAAAGTGCTCTCAGCATATGTAAAATCGTTCAACACAGAACAACATATAACAATAAAACCAAGATACTTTTAAAAATAAGCCTTCATCGTCTATTTCATAATATTAGTCTGTTGAGAGGAAAGAAAGAAATAAAAAAAAGGGGTCCAATTGTATACTATTGATAAGTAGAGATTATGAGGTTGGGCATATTTATGGTTTTGTGTAGCATGTGAAATTTTCAACTAGTATATTTCTTAATTCTATAGCAAAAGCAAAGACTGTTACATACCTTCCATGATATTTAACCCTTTCACATTGTATGAGTGCAAAATTATCGTCATTGGAATCTGTCCTTGGTTCTAGGTCCTACCTTTGATGTCTCAGGTTGAAATCACCAGCAATTATTGATTTAGAGACAGTTGTTCTTGTCTGACTGTTGATGAACGAGGGCAACATCAGCAAACTCTGTTTTTTGATTCCGCCTGTTGTAAATGTTGGTAATATTAATTTTCTTGTTTATACTTATCGTGTAGGTGTCTGCATTTATTAATGTTTCAATTTTCTTAATAAATGTTTTGTTTAGAGAGTTGCCTCTCACATTGACTGTTCTCACACACTTTGCAATCTTATCATAAAAAAAATCCAATGTTTGTTTGTGTACGGCCGGCCCTCTCTCATGTCTACTTCCACGCTCCTTATCATGGCCGGTTCTTGTAGAAGTATCTTGATCAAGTTTCTCAAATATAGTTCTATTAGATGCTTGAGCTATACCGCAATTCAATTGTAATATTCTAACATTGTAAATTCTTAGCATTGTTCAGTAATGTTGTTTAATTTTCTATAGGGCTCTCGGTGGTCGTATTCTGTTCCTCTCTTGTCACCTCTGGGATTTCCATCTCACTATGATGAGTGTATCTCACACTTTGGCAAGCTCTGGGTCCTCTCAGGGTCTTTCTCTCGATATACTTGCTGCTCAATCTGTGAGATGACCACATGATTCGTGGAAATCTAATGCTAGCTACTTTGTAGTGCTTGTCACTCTTAATGTGTACCCATCGGTGGGCTTTTCAATTCACTTTCTAATGCTGATTCTACGTCTGCAGCAATTCTTTCAAGAGTAGCATTTTGGTTGACCCCGTATACGACTGCCTTGGGCCAATTTCCTATATCTGTATGGTGAAGTCACTTCCGAACACTTCATAGACCCAGATGTCTCGTTCTTCGTAAACCTTATCAGCTTTAGTTATGACAATGTAGTTTCCCTTGGGAGTCATGTCTACTACAAGGATGTCATCTTTTTCGTAATTTGGAGCCAATTTCTCGGCGAATTCAATATATATGTCTGTGTTTTGTTGGAACTCCTCTGAGTATACTCCAATGACGAGATAATTATGTTTTCCTGCATCAATCTTAGCTACGCTAGGTGTGATGCTGTTTGATGCAGTAGCTGCAACGTCAACCCAGTCGACTTTTTGCATATTTAACATTCTAGCATTGATTTGCTTTGTGGTGTTCCCTTGATTATATCAACACTCCAGACACTTCTCGTTTTACTTCTTGAACCTCTTCTTTCAAATTCTTGATTGTTCCGTCTTTGTCGATACTTTCCTCAGCTATTTGCTTGACTTTCGTTTTGATGATTAAGTCGAAAGTGTCGACTAATTTCTAGGTCTCATATAGTTTTCTGTAGATTTCCTTGGAAATTGTGTTAAGTAATGTCCCCTTGGATGTCAGACTTGTAGCTGTCGGTTTTTTCTGTCGATGGATTTGACGGAGTCCTCCATTTCAGAAAATTTCTTCTCAAAATTCTTTGAGTCCTTCCTCCCTTCAGATGACCTTGTCTAGTTGTTCCCCATTCACTTTGTCAAAATCTTTGAGTTTTAGTTTTGACATCCTCAACATGACGGTGAAACTGACCTGTAAAATCACGAAGTTTACCATCAAAGAGTCTTACGTCGTTTCTAAGCTTTCTAACCTCTGTTTGAGAGTCCAAAAAGTTTTCTTTTGTGAAATTTTTTTTTGTTCAATTTCTTCAATTAGGTTATTGATTTATTTATTTTTTTTTTTTATTTTCAACATTTTGTTTGAAGTGGTCATAGCATCTTCTTCCACTTAGGGTCTTGATCTGCAAATTTTTGTCCTCAGAACACTTGTTGTTTGACTTTTCCAGCGATCTGGTTCTTTTTTTTTTTTTTT
>JAJMJJ010000397.1:0-16559 GCA_030568955.1 Geotrichum siamense (nom. inval.) | reverse complement strand
GATAAGATGAAAAAGAGCCTTTTTCAAGGTGAGAAGAACAAATTGGCGTTGGTGTTGTTCAGGAAGAACAAGGTAAAAAACGGTCTGATAGTAGACCAGGAATAGAATGAAGTTAATAATTGAGTAAATCATTTTGAACGTTGGTACAATATTTTGTTGAAATAATGTTGTGTAGAAATAAAAAGAAGAAAGAAAAAAATTGGTGTAATGATTCCCCCACTATTTATAGAGAAAAATATCCATATTAAACATTTTTCTAAATAGAGTTTGTATTACCTCATAATATAATTTACTTACGATCACGATTAATACGCGTGCGTGCCACGTCCGGTGAACATCAACAAAACCAACACTGAAATATTTTAACATCAGAAAGAAACTTGCTCTATTTCTTTTTTTCTAAGGCCATTTTTTTTATGATAGGGAGTAAGTCGCAAATATGTAAATTTCATCGTGGTGAAAAAGTTGACAAGGTGATTTATATTCTATACTAATTGTTTTGAAATCTAAAATCAATTTAAAATTTGGGTTTATGGTACCAATAATAATTGTGCTAACCTTAGTCTTGGAAATTTAGCACCTAAATTCTGTTACATTCTTATTACTTTTCAATAAAATACGGAAAATCTTAATGATGGTGCAATTATCTTCGGTTTTTTTTTACTATATCTGCGCTTTCAGCTTGTGTGTTGATAATGATAGATTATAAATTTGTTAATTTTACAATTGATATATATATTCTAGTCTATGACTTAACACTCCATAGTGAAAAACACAAAAATTATCATGTTAAAAATACAAATTAATAGATAAATTTTGTATGATAAATGTTTTAACCACCTCTTTTAATTACATAAAATCATAATTTTCAATGAATTCTTCAAAATTCATATTTTATAAGATTGAAATGGATTGCTATCTTAAAATGGTAGTAAATCCTAAAATGTTAGCTGTGTTACAACCTTTTGATAACAATAAATTTACAATATTAAACACAAATCATATGATAACCAGTTTCTGTAAGAAATCAACCTGTTAAATAAGACTGTTATTATTCATTTTTCATTATTTCATTAACAAGCCTTGAATATTCACTTGATGCTGGTCATATTACGTATTTCTTAACTACAGATATTGATGAATGCAATATTACAAACAATTTTCAAATAATATCTTAATTGTGTATCCTCCTGGTACGTTTATTGATCCGAAAAACTAAAATAAAATAAAGTTCACATTTGAATTATTTAATTGTTAATATGTAAATCACATTAAATGTAAACAATTTAATTGTGAAAATCCTTATCATAAACATTTGGAACGATGAATACTGCCATACTGAAAAATGAAACTTACAGTTTCAAGTTATTTCATATATTTTTACGCTTAAGTAAATACGTAATTTTTGTTGTTGATTTCAAATGAAAATTACAAGGACTACTAAACTGGTATTAGATGTCAGAAAATTTATCTGTAAAATTATACGATGATATAATATATTATGATTCTAATGAAAATTTACTTACAGAATTATATACGTAGTAGTGAGACTTATTTGACGGGTAATCTAAGTAAAAGATAATAGTTTAAAACGTACAACTTATTCAGCAAAAAAGTTGGCGTCGTAGACTGTAAAACCAGTAAAATGTATGTAATGAAAAAATTCTGTGAAATAATATAGATGCATGATGCACATAGGATAGATGTGATGCCGTAAAAAATAAAAAATAAATTGAAACCTCGGAGGAAAGAATAATATAAAAACCAAGATAAAATTGAGTGCTTGGAATAGAGTAGGATTCATTTAACACAAGAAGTTCATAGAAAAATTAGATAAAAGAAATTAACTATGACAGCACAAAGATAGTAAGATTATTGGGAATTGAGCAAAATGATTAACGAAGGAAAGGAATAAAGCAAACGGGTGGTAAATATGGTCTTCATAAAACAAGAGAATCTATAATTATTTTACAAGCAATGAAGACTTTTGTTAGTTAGCTTCATTCTTTATGGGTTTAATAGCATTTTTGACATTTAATAAAGATAATACACGTGTCTCAGAAATTGGGGTAGATTATGCTTATAAACGACATTAAGCATTATGGAATAGTATTTATCCTAAGAAGGAAGCGTATCATGATATGTTTACGATAATTCCAAGGAAAGCTCCGTCACCACCTACGGCTAGGGGTAGTTATGAAGCGAAAAGAATATCCGTTACGACATTTGAACGGCTATCTCTTCTAAATGATAAACCGACAAACAATATATATTAGCATTTCGTGAAAACGACCCCATTTCAGACTGTTCAGCTTTGATTAACACTCTAATGAGTGAGGCCCATTGTAAAGGAAATAAAGTATACTTAATTAACATGATATAACATGTATTACCACAATATATTTAAATAACATATATATATATATATTTTTTTTTTTAATTTTTTTTTTTAATTTACTTTTAGTTTTTATCATCTCTGACCCCTTTACTTTCTTTTATTCAAGTTGCACTATTCAGTGCTTGTTGGATATGTAAAAACGTAATAAACGATAATGGCCTGCAATAGAAATATGAAAAACTTTTTAACATCTTTCCGCCTACATGTTCTCAGATGTCGTATCAACGTTTAACTATTGCTTGCCCATACTGATCTATGAACCAAAGAATGTAGTCAATCGTACAAAATATAAAATTTGCCAACCCCTTAATCAAGTACAATGTATACATATCTATGTAGCTTGGAGTATTATAGCCAATTATGAACGGGGCAATCACAAAATTAGTCAACACCAAATTATAAATAGTCACTGTTGGAAATCACACCAGATACATTTGTCCTATTTGCATCAATTTCAATTTTACTATACCATAAGCTTAACTCATCCTGTCACCTGAGACCACCAAATGGGGTGCAATAATTTTTGTATCCAAAATTGTGACTTCTAAGGTAGGTATGTAGGTTGTAATGTGAAAAGAGAGGATATTTTTTCTTTTCCTTTTATATATATTGTTGTAATGAAACTTATATTGAATTTATTTGTGGATGCAATCTTTGTTTTTAGTAAATAAAAAATGGACGTTTTGTACTTTAAAAACTGTTTAACTGTGTGTACACATGCCAGGTATGGCTTCTGTTGTACTGACGTTATAGAAATTGCTCATGCGCCCCTTTTCTTTTTAATCTGAGTAACTCACTCTGTATTGATTTTCATTACTGAGTTTTATATAGATACGTGCACACGATCTCATGTGTTTTTACCAGATTTGTTCTTTTATCGGTTATCAATTTTGTAGGAAGCCACGTTTTTTTTTTTTTTTTTTTTTTTTTTACGAACCCCTTAGTAACTGTTGGAAATCACATAGTACTTATCAAGTGTATTCAAACCCTTCATTTCGGGCTTTGAGCTTTACTTCAAATGTTGTCTATTGTTATAACTTGGTGCACAGTTGGCCTTTAAAGTTTTACTCGAATACAGATGGGAGTATAAAAATAATATACGGGTATAATTTCAAAAAAAAAAAAAAAAAAAAAAAAAAATAGGTATTAAAAGATACATGGCTAAAAACTAAGAGCAACATTAAATATATCACAACCATCATAAATCAAAACAAATAAAAAAAAAATAAAAAATATTAAACATAACATAAAAAGTCCAAATGAATCATTTATTACTAGGGAAATCCGGCTCCATTTGTACTAAATAACTAGATTCATTTATCTTTTCATGTTGCAACCAGCTTTCGGGACTTATACTGCTTCCGGTATCTTCTAAACTCGGTATTTGGGAATCACCTAAATCATTGGCCATTCTATCAAATCTAATAATACTGTCAGTTGTATCAAGTTTCATCGTCAGGCCTCTGACCATAGGTTCCGAAGTTAGGTTGATAGTGCTAGCAAAATCTCGGCCTGATGCTTTACGACGATTTCTTTGTTCAATTAGTTGCGCTCTTCCGTTTACCGATAAACTCGCAAGATCATGGATTTCAGACATGATTATTTCAAACATTTGAGAAACTGGAATGTAACGTGATGAATATTCAGCTGTTTCTTGAAGAATATCACCGCAAACTTCAAGTAAACGAATTTGTTCAAGTCGTTGTTCAGTCGAAAATGAGTCAAATTGATTTAATAATGCCAACGAATGGAAAACAATAGAATGTAAAAAGTGCGACATATTAATGTGGATTGTAACCCATCGGTACTTTTTCTTAACTTCCTTAGCTTCATCATTTGTAAACCACCACTCCGCTAGTCGAAGAACGCGGATTGTGGCAACCAATGATTCTTCTCGGGATCGGCGATATTTGCCATTTTCCACCCCCAGAGCTCCATAAAATCTGTGTAAAGTAATTACTGTCTTAAGATAATCCATCTCGTACCAGAATCTTTGAAGAAGGATATCTGGAAGACATCCTTCATTTGAACCATTTAAGACGGATGTTGAAATATACGATGGAGCCTCCAAGTACGTACTTTGCAAAGTATTATGAAGTTCTAAAACTTTATCATAAGAAATTCTAGTAGAATGAGGTCCTATAGCAGAGCTGAGATCCAAAATTAGAGAAGAATACACAATCATCTTCATTCTGCAAATTGTAAATGAAGTATCTGTTCTCTTGGACAGCGGCTGGGACATAGGAGTGTGTTCAAATTCAGGCATGAAGTCCTTGTCGTTACAATTTGCTGGTTCCTCAACGTCAGTTCCATACGGACTTATAATAGGGGGAAGACCTTGAGCAAATGACATATGGATATCCAAATATCGTACAGCAGCCCAAATCCTTCGTCTTGATTCTGCTTCAAATGGTGAAATATTGAACCATTTAGGATCTCTATGTAAACCCATAAATTGACACATTCTCACCAATACACTCATAGATAAACATAAAGAGTCTGTCCACTCCCAACAGTCCTGACATTTAGATTGTGCTAAAATCCATGTAAATGCTGCGCGAACATTAACTAAACTAGGTTTTAACCCAATTTTTCCATGATACGCACAAACCTCAGCACCTTCGATCCACAAGTTCCAGTTTTTCTCTGCTCGATCTCTAAAATAAATCGGAAGTGTGTCCGCATCAAAAGATTGGAGTGAAACAGCAAGCATACCTAAAAATGCTGACACCCAAATAAGTTCACTTGTTTTTGGACTTGCCCAAAACTTTTCGTATTCACGTTCGAATGTAGGACGATGAAATATTTGGAAACATGGTTGCATAAATGTAAAATATCGATCTACTAATTCATCGCAAATTGATTTAGAAGGGAAAATCTCCAGCACATCAGAAGGACTCATTTTAGATCTCGCAGGATTCATAAATGGAAATTCAATTGCAGACGGATATGATGTATCTCTTAATTCAGCTTCAGGATTAGTTTTCAGCTTAAGTCTCTGAATTAAATCTTCAAGTTGATCAATTTCAGTGAAAAGAGACCCCCAATGGGTATCACCGTGATAAACACTTTTCCCTTGATCATCGAGTTTTAACATACCCAAGACATCTTTTGCTCTATCAATAGAGTTCTTTACACCGGAGTCTGCTACACTGTTTGGGGATGTTGCAGATATTAGGGAATTCGGCAAACTTGAACCATGATTTGAGTTTGAACTCGACGGCGATGAACTTGAAGCGTCTGAGGATTGCTTACTCTGAAGCATACTAAGTACCAATATTTCCATTTTGTCCAGTCTCGTTTGTAATTCAGAAGTTTGCGAGGTGGATCCCAATGGTCTTGTAGATGAGAAATCTGAAAATATAACAGAAGAGCTGGGTCTAGCATTCTGTAGAACTAATCGGGGTTGTGGCAAATCTTTTGAAAACGCATTAGCAGAGGCGGAGTCACCAGACTCATTATCAGCAGCATATGAGCAAGTATGACCAATATTTCTCTTTACACAGTGGGAACAAGGGTGTTGACGATCACACTTGAGTTTTCGCCTTCGACAGAAGGTACAATTTTTAGGCTGTCTCTTTCGCTGTCTAACTTTGGTTCTAATAGTGGAGTCATTAGCAACATCTTCGGCAGAGCCATTCAATTCTTCGATTGGATCCAAAGTAGTTACCGAAGATCTAGTAGTATGAGACGTTTCAGTGGGAAAATCATAAGCCATATTGTCATCGCTGATAGTTGAACTTGTGGGTTTATTGTTAGTTTCTTGGTCAAAAGTATTTGAAAAAAGAGCATTTGAAAAAGAAGAATCGTTAAGCAAATAGTTTAACGGAGATCTGATTCCGTCCTCATTAAAAAGACCCTGATTGAAGTCCATTTTTATGGTATTCTGAAGATTAGAAAGAAATGATGTGATAAAAATGGCCGGAGAAGGATTCGGAAATGGAACAACCGATGTTAATTTTCAAACATTGGATTGGACTCAACTGAGTAAGACATTAATAATCATCAAAGGTACCTTAGCAGCCGTTCGAAATGATCTCTTACTAACATAGTTGAAATAACATCATTCCATACATACAGTGCAGTGTCATGGTACATGGTGAGTTCATAGAGTAATATTGATAGACTTGCGTGTCTTTTGTTACTTAGAAATATTAGGGAAACAAGTACGAGATACTTTTTTACTGTGGATTAGTAGAAGAAGTGCATAATAAACGATTTAGTACCTCTAAATTGGCAACGATCTACCTGAGTAACAATTTTAACTCCTTTTCTGACGTTTGATTGTTTATACTTTATTTGTTACCCAATACTTTTAGGGTCTATTTGACTTGTTTTAGTTGCTATGGAAATTCAGAGCATTTCAACAATGTTCACTATATCTTCACTTTCTAAGAGTTCCTAACCCAAAATACTAGTGCCAACATTTCCCACTGTAAGAAATTAAAGTAGAGTAAAATTTCACGAATCAAAATGCACTAAGTTTCTTGTTATTCGATATTTCCCACGTTTATTGGCATTGAAGTATTTCCCAACCACGTTGTGAATGTTTCAGAAGGGAGGTAAATTTCTGACAAATCAGAATTAGAGAATTTTAGAGCCTCGAGGATCCCTTATTTTAGTTGGGACATTAAAAATACAAAAAAGCTTATCCGGAGCCTCCATTTCCAACATTCTAACGTCATTTGTTCTGAAAAATTAACCATTGACATTATATACATAGTAGGCATACACATATACAAACAAATTAACAAGTAATGGGCTATTGAAAATGAAAAATAAATGGGCAATAAATATTTGAGGGTTCTATGTTGATGAAGAAGTTGTAACTTTTTTGGCAAGTTTTCGTTCGACTTGATGAACTGCCCTTTTAAGTTCAGCAGAAAGCTCTGGAGTGGCGTCTATACTATGTTCAATATCGTCAATCCGCGTAGTATTTAGAATAATTTTTTCACTGCTTGTTAAATTTTCGTTGTCTTGAAAACGGTCAGATCCTCTATATGCATCATTCAATGGTTTGTAATCGTAGAATTCAAGCTGACTTCTTTCATGATCAATCAAATATTTGAGATGTGAAGCACCTTGGTACGCTTTGAAATTCGAATATGCCCGGTAAAGAAGATAAATTCCAGGAAGATTTGGGAATACTGGAAGAAGGGCTAATGGTAATGTAAAAGGGGATAAGGTCAATGATATCCAAAAATATTTCCAATGTTTACCAGTTCCGTTGTATGCCAAATTTTTCAAAATACTCAAGCTCTGATCTCTCGAAATAACTGATCCAGGGTACAATACTTCGACTGGCAACACATCGTGTGGCTCTACACTTTTAGCCGCTACATGTTTTTCTTCTTCTCCATCCAATTTTCGTAACACTCTCCCCAGAGGAGGAATCGATTTCAACGAGTATTCATCATATGGGATTTTTTCAAATACAATATTAGCCCACCCTACAATTGTCTTCTTTACCCTGCTATCCGATTTCTCCCAAGAATTCCACATCTTCTGGGCCCGGACAACTAGTCTATCATCTATTCGCGGGGTTTTGCGTTTGGGAATTGCCGTAGCCTCAATAGTATGTTGGATCGATCGTTTTGCAAGAATTGGTGGAGCAATACGATGTTGGCAAAATATAAATGCTGATTTTGTTGAAAGAGGAACAACTACAAATCGCATATTGAGATGTTGTCAATTTGAAATATAGTTGGAGGAGGGTAAAAACAAAAGAGTAAGAAAGAGAATGTCAAGAATAAACGTTTATGTATTTTTTTTTGTCAACTTTCTAGTCTAAACTGCTTTTGGCATTTATTTCAAATAATTGGGTCATGTGATATAGGACACCGAAGTTTATGTGTTTAGGTTTATGTTCTAAGTCTAATTTTGTTGTTTTTCGATAGAAGTCCCAGCGTTTCGTCATCACCGCTTCTTTATAATTCTGTCTACCCATTGCATTTGCTCATAATTATCGGTCGTCCGCAGCATATATTCTTCTTTTTGACCTATTAAACTAGTCCTGGCGAATAGAATGCTAGGAAATTCTTTGGAAAAGTTGTCTAGTCGGCAATCATATCACAACCAAAATTACCCTCACGTTGTTCGACCAATACCCGTATGGCTTGCGGATGAATCGCATGTTTCTCGAAAAACGTCACGAGCAGCAGAGTTATCAAATGTTACATCTGTTGGAAATAGTAATGATCCAGTAATTTCTGAGAAAATTACCGAAGATGAAGTTCAACATGACGATCCGGTAGTAATATCAAATGAAGAAGAAAACATTGAAAACATTCTTAGATCTAGAGCAAGAGACAGTCCTTCTCCATTACAAGTAGATGATGTCACACACAAAGGTAAAAATGTCTCTTTTGGAGGTATACATTCCAACGATGAAACAGAAAATTTATCAGACAGATATAATAGACGAATACCAGTGCCAAATCATGCTTGTGAGAACAATCGATGGTTATCGTTTGTTTATACCACTATGAATCCGACTTCGCGGACACCAGATTACGGAGATTCACTTGAAGGGTTATCTCATGTTAATGTTGATGACCTCAATGCACAGACTGATTTGAATGGAGAATGGGAAGGTGGAACTCGATGGATCCAAGGAGATGGAGGAAATTCACAATATCAAAATCGATCTTGGTGGCGGTCTATATTTGATCTTCGACCAAGTAAGAGTGTTCCTGAATCATTGACAGAGCAACAATATCATCGTGAAGCTAAAAAGGATGGTTACAGTGGAGATCGTAGCTTATATGTCTCACGCAGGAGATATATGATGTCTGAACAATCAAGACGGCAATTAAAACCAAAGTTAATGAAAATGTTATTAAACAATCCTTATGTTCCTTTAACACTAAGAGGTATCAATTTCATTTTATCTGTCATTGCATTGGCCTTAGCATGCACTATTTTTGTCAAGTCACGCGAAGCGATTCCGGCCATTACTCAACAACCATCTACTATTATGGCTATATGTTGTCAAACTACAGCATTAGTTTATATTGTGTATATTACATATGACGAATATGCCAGCCAACCACTCGGGCTACGGGATGCTAAATCTAAAATTCGACTTATTATGCTGGATTTATTATTTATTATTATATCATCGGCCAATTTAGCTCTTGCCTTTAATACCCTTTACGATCCGTTATGGTTATGTCAGTCAGATGATGAAAATCGACAATTATTATCGGCTCTTTCATTATATCTACCCTACGATCATTCCATTTGCACACGTCAAAAAGGATTGTCAGCTTTTATTTTTTTGTCTTTAATAGCCTGGGTAGTTACTTTTACCATCAGTATTTTTAGATTGGTTGAAAGAGTATCTAATTGATGCGTTTCTTTTGGTTAGTTGTGAGTATATCTGCATTTTGGCTTTGTATTGTATATATAAGTTGTATTTTTACATCCAATGTGTTTGTGCAAAAGTTTTGTTACATCGTATAATCTAAGCGGCAAATCGTATAAAAAAATTATTTAATGGAATGCTTTAATAATAATGATATGTATCCATTTTTAAACATTGTTCTAATTGATTGCTGTGAAATGTCTCTCAATTAATCATGATGTTTTAAAAAATATGGAATTATCTTGTCTAACAGAAAGACTCAAAGCAGTAAATTATTTGTGGGGAGCACTATTGCAACCCTTTTTATTGATTCACTTAATTTTCTATCTTTTAGGATTTGTCTTATATTCCAAACTCTTTTTGTCATAAATCATTTTAAGGTACTTCTTTACATTGGGATCATACAATAGGCAAATATTAATAAAATTTTAAAACTTTTTTTTCCGATATTTATTTTGTAATTTATTTTCTTGACATTTTGATTAGATCTATAATTATACGCACCTAGGTACTAAGGAATACATTATTGACAAGAATGATAATGATTGAAATTGGAACACCAAAAATACCTTGTGCGTATGTAGTAAATTAACTATTTCTTTTGTCATCATATAGGTCTTAGTACTATTCAGTTGTGATTGTAAAACATTCCTGCTGGAAATCAAACAATGCTGTGTAGTAGTCAAAACTTTTGAAGTGCCTGTGTTGACTGTTATCAAAAAAAAGTTGCGTGAAAAATGAATAAATATAACTATAACTGTACTCTTTTTTTTTTTTTTATTGGTAGGCCAAATCCATTTTGCCATTACTTCATGATTACTTTCTACAATGCCCTGAGTTAAGAGTTTTGTTTATTTATTATTAAAGAATCACCCATCATAAGAAATAAATACATAAAGATACACACAAAAAAAAAAAAAAAATAAAAAAACGCGAAAATAATATTAATTAATAAAATAAAAAATTAAAACAAACTTAAAAATAAAAAATATATTAGGGTATCTTTTAAGAAAGAAAGAGAGAGTGTGTGTGAGCGAGGTTGGAATATAATATGAATCTTTTTGTGTCAAGGGGTTGGTTACCATCCAAATCCTTCTTCTACAATATGAATATCACCATGTGTTCTAGCTGACTTTCTAACATCAGTGACAAGAGACTGAGGTCCGCAGACAACTACAGCCCTTTCATTAGAAGGTTCAAAGAAATTTGCAAACAATGCGTCAATATTTGGACGAGAGCTATTTTCATTCAATTTGACAGGAAGTGATTTTTCTTTAGCCAAATCTTCTGAGTAAACGCCATAGCCTAAGTTATTAGACCTGGTAAGAATGGTTTGAAATTCAATGTTAGGTTGCTTCTTAAGATTTTCTGATTCAGCTCCAAACCAGTTATAAATAGATTCATCACGGGCAACCCAAATGACCTTAATTTTCTTACCAGGACGACAAGACAGGACATAATTATAAATGGAGGTAATACCAATTCCACCACCAATGAAAAGAATTTGGTCATAGTCATTAAGGGAATGAAATGGTCCGTAAGGTCCGTCCAACCCAATTGTACGTCTTTGATCAAATGGTTTAAGTCCTAATGCATTTTGGGCTTGAATAGAAGCTGCAAGTTTTTTTGTAATTCCTTTATGAACTTTAGCAATAAGGGTGATTCTAGTTTTGGGGCTTTCAACATCAGAAATGAGAGTGAATGGATGCGATTGGAACCAGGTGGTCCATCCAGCAAAATGAACAAAATAATGAAGTCCACCGTTTTGTGCGCGTGAAAATCTATATGCGCCAGGGTATTCAATTGAGAATTTAATAATTTCATCAGAACATGAAGAGACAACAGGAACAGCAAACAATAATCCTTTCATGAGAATGGAAATAGACCTAAGTAGTCTGTCAAATCCCCAAACAGCCATGGCCGCCCAGATCCATTGCATCCAACCTTGTCTGTAACAATGATAAACACAACCAAGTGTGTATGCAATAGCAAAAACAATGTGGGAAGAAAGGAAATACTCATAAGCCTTAATACGAATAGGACGGGCAGCAAATAACAACATGACTGAACCAATTACAATTGCTGCAACACCCCAATCCCAGTATGCTACACCAAACATACCAGGATATTCACCATCCATAACAGTATATGCAGTCCAGGCAAAGGCATGAATAATAGCAAATACAATCATCATTCTTGAAACCCAACGATGATAGGTATTAAAGGTACCAAAACTCCAGCCAGTCAGCCAAATAAAAACGTTATTTCTAGCAGCAAAAAGAAAAACAATAGGAAAATGTGCAAATGACATAATTCCTGTTCTATCAGCAATAGCTCTACAAAGTTGGTATTTGTGATCTTCAAAAATAATAATGAATTCGTAGTGAACAAGACAGAGAACTAAGTTCATGATAAAGTAGCCACTCAAGATAAGAATTTGAGAACGGGATGGGATAATTCCATAGATTTTAGAAGTTGTACCATAACTTGAAATCCACTTTGAAATAATGTGAGTTTTGTGAAACACATTGTATTTGGCGGGCAAGAAATTAAAAAGAGCACCAAGAGCAATAACAGCAGCCCAGTATGCAAGTACTAAACCTCCATATAGAGTACCTGTATAAAGCATGTAAGTAAATGTGTTGTTAATAGCTTCATCAAAGCCTATAGAAGTCAAAGATTTAAATCTAATTGCATTAGCAATTTTACCTTCTTCTGCAGTAGGAGCATCTTCAGCCCAGATAAAAGTAGCATTAGCATACATTTCTTCAGCAATTTCTACACTCATTGTGTCCATTCCCATATGAGTCTGACATTTTTCACCAAGAATTTTCATTTGTTGTGTGACCTCAGACACACTACCAGACACTTGGTAGATACAATCCAGTAATGAAGCAACGTAGTTTTCGTTGACACACTGGCAGCTAGAAGCTTTACCACATCCAAAATCATATGCGGTAACTGCTTTTTGACAGTAATATCTATATAAGTTAGCTGTAGATTTATAGTGAGCCTGAACAGCGGGGATAGAGCCGAGGGCTAATAAAATAAAGCTTGAAGTAGAGAACTTCATCTTGAATTGTTGAAAATTAGATGTGTTCTTAAGAGAAATTAACTTGTAGGACAATATATTATTATATGAAGCAGAATAGTCTCTATTTATAAAACATATTTCTAGTTTCTTACAAATTTGGTACGCTGTACCTAGTGATAGTGCACATTTACAGGGAAGTTTATATGCACCAGAGAAGGTTCTTTTCAAGAAAAGAAAACGGTGATGTGAATGGGAACGAGCAAATTGAAATAAATTTATTTGTCCTAATTGATTGATTTGAAAGGCCTTTAACTGCTCATTTAATTTTTCACTCAACTTGAAGAAAGAAAAAAGTTAAATTTTTGTTAAGTTATCTTTGTTTTGGGACTTTCTCGAGTTGTTAATTTCAAATGCCAAGATCATTCAGTATAGAAAAAAGAAATCGTTGGCTACCTCGGTGCACAAACCTTCAAATTAGGTGTACAAATATCCTAATCCAGTTAAAAAAACGTTTGAAAAAAGTTATTTTTGATAGACATCTACAAAATTATGTGGCTTAAACCAGTTTAGCATTATCATGTGATTTACCTTAAATTTTTTTGTGCTTTCTCCTTGAATCAATCAACGGTTTGTGAATTCAAGAATTAATTTTCTGTTGCTCCTCCATATGGTAATATCCATTCACATTGATTACAAAAAAGAAATTCTATAATTCTATTATTCCATTGATAAACATAATAAAACTTTTTATGAAGTATCATTGCCAACATGATTAATTCAAAAGATGGGTAACCCAGTTGGTAATTCAATCATTTTTTGGAATTCAACCATTTCAAAGCAAACATTCTATTTAACCCGGCAGAAGAATTCAAATTTTCCTCTCGAAAGAAATTTGTATCCAAAAAAATTAATTCTCTCCCTATATTCGCTCGATATAACTCTTCAGGACTTCAACTGTTCATATATAATACTACTCTTCTAAATATTTACAAAAATTTTGAGGAAGATAATTCCCAGGTAATATATTTGACAATGGCAGGTGGTGTGCTCAGCATCTAGATTTTCATAATTTGAATTTCAATAAATAGCAAAAAAAAGGAGTCTATCTGGAATAAATTACTAATGCATTTAATATGAAAGAATTCAAGAAAAATCCTCAGTCACCTTTCACAAAGCTATAATTAAATCACCATTTGAACATATTTTAAAAAACTATAAAAATGATAATTATAAATATACTTCTTTTCATGACTGAAATTTAATAATATATATTGGGATATCTTATTTACTCTGTGTATATACAAGAAAATAAGTATATGTGAACGACTAAACGTATGTTCTTTTTCTGAAATGTGAATCTGAGTATTTTTTTAAATACTTTTCTTTTCAAGGTTCTCATGTACTTCTCCGAATATTTTTTATGATCATCTAACTATTTTACCTATTTATTTTACGTTTCTTCTCTGTATAATGTTTACGTAGTTGAAGTAAATTAATGGAGGAAGGAAAAGAAAAAAAAAAAACACGCATGGTAGTGTTGAGTTAAAACATACATATATGTAGCACTACGTTTTTTAAATAAAAGAATGGTGTGAAAAAAAAAAAAAAATCAAAATTGTTTCCTTCATTAAAGTCAATTCATTTAGGGAACTACAATAATGGACTTTAAGTAGATTTCAAAGATAATTGCACGTAGTAATATTTAGTAACACTATCAAAATTTAAATGAAATAGTAAATTTTGTCATTTTTGCTTTTCATTGTTCCATCAATTTAGTATTTGTGCATAGATTATCTAAATTTCTATATTTTTATATTTTACATTACTTTACTTTGCATGGTTGAAAATAAACTTTGGAGCATTGAAGTACATGTAAACATCATATGAAAGAATACATACATATGTACATACCTATATACATATATTAGCATCTTTAAGGAAACATTAAACTACAGCATAAGTGATCTCTCTTTATTTTTCACCAATTTAATAGAGCAAGAAGAAAAGAGAAGAAACTTTGATACGAAGGACTACTCTAACTATCTCAAGCTGCCTTCATGGATCTTTAGCATTTTAATTTACAAATGTAGTAATTGATAAATCTTAAAATGGCTTTCCAGAACAAATTAAGATAGGAGTTGAACCTTTCATTCATGATTATGATGATAATTTTATCTACACATGTACATACTCTTTTGGAGTCTTATTAGTTCATAGGGTAAACACATGAAGGAGTGCCTTCATATTAAGGTTTTGAGTAAGAATTCCATCGTGAAAAGCTTGAATTTTAGGTCTGAGAATTGAAATAATGTCGGTATACTTATTTAGTAGGCATCTAATTAAATAAAAATATTTATTGGGCAGAATAGTAGAGATTGGATGGCGGGGCAAAACAATTGATTCAAGTCATGAAGCGCCCGGCAGAAAATTAATTAATATGCATTTTGTAAGTAAATAAGGAATTGTATTTCAAGTTTTTAGTCAACTGGCTTCAAGTAGTCAATTTACAATACTGAAAAACTTTTGATTCAAGTCTATTATTTTGTATTGTTGTTCGCTTTGAATTAGAGAAATCTGGATATACGTTCATATTAAGTAGAGTATCTTACATAATGACATTATTACTAATAATGTAATATCTCAGAGACCAGTAATTTTAAGTATATAATATTTTAATTTAAACTTTACAAACATTGTAATACATTTAGATTTTTGAAGTCAGTTACAAATACCTTAACGATTAAAAAATAAAATAAAAGATCAAATTGTTGTAGCCTTTTCTATCTGTATTAATTGAGTTTAATTAGATTGATTTGGGTAATGATAATACAAGTCTTAATTTATTTTGGGGTATTACAACAACATGCAACTGTGCCTAAAATATATGTAATATATTTTTATCCAAATATAAAAGTTTGTGTATAAATTTGTGATTGACTTTAACAGATTAACAATTAAGGTTACTATTATAGCACTTTTAAAATATATTATTGTTATATATAAATTGCATATCCTCATCCATCAAGTAAATTTTGTTAAAATTAAATTTTGACATGATACTACGTTATTTACATATTTAAAAGACTACAGATATATTCACGCTAGATCAAATTTGAAGATATGGGAACAAGTGAGTGCAATCGTAACTTTGACTAGGTAGGTATTACAACAAATAAATAGGCAAGTACCTAGGATTGGCCTTCATAACATATTACTTGGAGGTTCCAAAAAATGAAATAATAAAAATAATAAATATTATTGAAGTTCTTTAAGCAAAAATATAAAAGAAAAAATAAAAATATAAGAGATAAGAATATGACGGCATCAGTTGTCACAGAGAAATAATAGTAAAAAATCTAGGTGTATGTAAAAATATGACGGGAACGGGGTTCGAACCCGCGCATTCTTACGAATAGCAGATCTTAAGTCTGCCGCCTTAAACCACTCGGCCATCCCGCCTTTTTAGCTGTAGGTTGTATGTACTACTTTATATATGTTACTCACAATTGAGTGGAGTCTCCGATTTAAACCCGTCCTAATTTGGTTTGTAACGGATTTTCCTCTGGGAAGGGTAACCCTCCACATCTGGGCGTAATGAGATTGCCCGCGACGGATGAACAGGTTTTCCCATTGCACGTGCATCGGTTAAGAGTAACCGATCCGAAAAATTTAACCCTGGCCGCTACTAAATGCAGAATTATCAAACGCACAGTGAGAAATGTGACCGCGAAAGCCTGTATCAGGCAAATCACAAACACAGT
>JAJMJJ010000396.1:0-16603 GCA_030568955.1 Geotrichum siamense (nom. inval.) | reverse complement strand
AAAAAAAAAAAAAAAAAAAAAAAAAAAAAAAAAAACATCACCACCAACCAATTTCAATATCATTATGTATCATCATTAATGCCTGACTCTCCTACGACCTATCACAACAATACCCAACAACATATTTGTTTATGCCCGACTACAACAACTAGGGTTCCACGCCCTCGAAACGCATTTATTCTTTTTAGGCAGCATCACCATTCTGCAGTAGTTGCTGAATATCCAGGCAAAAGCAATCCAGAGATTTCTAAGATTATTGGAGAACGATGGCGATCGTTGT
The DNA here is from genome assembly GCA_030568955.1 of Geotrichum siamense (nom. inval.). Classification (NCBI taxonomy): domain Eukaryota; kingdom Fungi; phylum Ascomycota; class Dipodascomycetes; order Dipodascales; family Dipodascaceae; genus Geotrichum; species Geotrichum siamense (nom. inval.). The sequence goes on along the minus strand of JAJMJJ010000396.1, from coordinate 16,323 downwards.
CACAGGAAAAGAAGGATTTCTGGATTGAACAAGGGGATGTGGAGAAAAAGAGCCATTTGGAAAGGTTTCCTGATTATAGATATCAACCAAGAAGAAGTTCGAAAAAGGGGAATAATGGATCAAGTAATAATCATCAGCATCATCATAATACCATTAATATTAATGACCCTAACAGTAACAATGGTATTTGTCCTACTTGTAAAGGTATCACTTCTGTTCAAACTTCTTCTTTTGTCAATACTTTTAAATCTCAACAACAACAGCAACAGCAACAACAACAACAGCAACAACAACAGCAAAAACAACAGGAACAACAAGAACAACAAATTCATCCTTTACCTTCAGTGAATCCTCCACAGCATCCTCAACAACAATTTCAATCCACTCCAACCTCTCCTTCAATCCCTCCAACTCATTCTCACCAACAACAACAGCCTCTCCTTCCCCACCTACAACAGCCACAACAACAACAACAGTCCCAATACTATCATTCAACTTACCCTGCTCCATTACACCCTCTATCACACTATGATTCTCCTCACCATTCACAATATCCTATACATAAGGCCTCTGCTCCATCTACCTCTTCACAATACAGTTATGAGCAGTCGCGCCATCAAACAAGCATCTACGAAGCTACTATTAGACACCAATCTGCTCCTGAAATCAGCAAACATTACCAGCCTCCTAAACTTCCTCACTTGTCAATCTCTTATGGTGTTAGTTCTATCAGTTCTGTTAGTTCTGCTTCTTCATCAATCAGTTCTTCTTCTTCAAGTAGTATCGCATCTAATTCTGTGCAATTACCTAGAATTATACCCAGAGAAGAACTACCACATAAAGACTCTTCCTTGAGACAGTTCGAATTCTATGACAATAACAAATCAAATTCAGCTCAACAACAACAACCACAACTGCAACCCCCTCCTCCTCCTCCTGTTGTCCATCTTCAACCACCTCCACATCAACCTCCACCTTTACCTCATCAGATTTCACAACAAAGCAAAATCAAACCAGCATTTGCCCATCCCAAATATAAGCAACTTACAGTAGTCACTGAAGAAGGCGAAATGATTAAACGCAGACGAACATCTTCCTATCATGATCCATTAGCCCTTGTTTCTCCCCGCTACCAATACTTAAACTCAATTCAAGAATCGACATTACACCAAAATCACGCGGAGCTATCAGTAAGAGACAAGGCTGATATTATTACATCCTTAACGACAAGGAAAAATTTAAGTGACGGTGGCAAATTGATATCTATTGAAGGACCAGATCCTGAAATCGTAGAGAAAGTTCGATTTTGTATATCTTCGAAACTTGGATCTTCTGTAAAATCAGAATCTTTAAACATTAATGAAATCCTTAACGCTGAAACTCCATTCACTACTTCACGAGGCAGATGGATGTACTGGTTAGCTCTCCTACACGATAAATTCGACCAATGGAAAGGTCAAACCATCATACTAGGCGGATATTTACTCTACCTAGCTGACCAACTCGCTCTAGAACCTTACAATAACAATGAACTAACAGTTGATAGAAGACAACAATGGTCAATTGCATCTGCTCTCCTAAGAGGTTTCCCTCCCTCCGACTATCTCGTCTACATCCAACCAACTTCCTCAGGTGAAGAAGTTTCAATGGCTGAACTCAATGGAGGATCTAAAATGTTGATTGTGGGTGGTGAAATTGATGAAATTGCTGAAATTGTTATTAAAAATGTATTTTAATTGGCACTTATCTTTCTCTCTATTTCACTTTTTATTATTATTTATTATTTTTTTTATTTTTTTTATCATGGTTTTAATTTCTTTACATTTTTATAAAACATTTTTATATTATACATATATATTATACCTACATATATACATACTTAGGTATGTATGTATATATATATTGCATTTTAACTATTGTGATCATTATCAATAGTAATGTGAAATTCTTATGCATAAAGTTTTGTTCTTAATATAATTTGTGGGTTCTCTTAAATCTGGAAACAATCAAACTATCATTCTATATATAAAACTCTATATCTATATAATTACTCTTTCTACATAAAATATGTATCAACCTATTTATGAATTTCTAACTTGTTGACAACGCCCATGACAGGCACGTCTCTACAACCACCAGTTTCCGGGTTCCAAAACTTAGGATCACCGAAAGGCAACTTCTCTTGCTCAAGGCCCATTTCTACAGTTCTTACATTGTCCACTTTACTTCTAACCCATAACGCGATTTCACTTCTTAGAGCTTGCGCATCCGTACCAGTTTTTAATTCATTATTTAAATCATCCAACCTTTTGTTGCTGCAGTTATTATTATTATCATCACCAGTAATAGACTCTTTTTGAACTTTTGCAATTATTTGTTGCCAGTGGGTTCTGAAGTGAGTCCATTCGGACGGTTCTATGACATCTCCTATTCCAATTTCGATTTGAGTGCCCCATTGTTTTAGGATATGGTAGTCGACGTCGCGGTCTTCGGGGATGACACGTTCAAAGCCGTGAGCAAAGATAGGTATGATAAGAGGAGGGACTGAGGATTCGAGTAATAGACGGGCAACACCCCAATGGAAATAGCGAAGAGTTAGTTGATGTGGGGGGTAGACTTGATGAACAAAAGCTTCAGGGAAAATGTGGACCCAGTTGTTTGTGGTGATGTTGCTTGATTGAGGCAATGAAGGAGAAAGAAGGGTTATGCAGGAATCAAGTGAGCCTTGGAATGGACCAGCTCCAAACCTAGTCGTGGGCAAAATCTTCCCCAATGAAAAGAACCATTTCGTGAACCTATTTGACAAACCAATGAAAAAAAATATACAGTTAGGATCCCCCTCCAAAAAAAAAAAAAAAAAAAAAAAAAAAAAATACGAACCAATTAACAATAAATATACACATACACGTTTGCAAAACACACATTATCTGCTCCCATTCCCCACCTAACTTTGCCTCTAATCAACCAATTCCAGGGCAAGACCCCCCAAATAAATGGATCATCCAATAATGATCCATGATTCATCACTGTAATTACTCCTCTACCTTCCTTGTGCGCTCGGTCTATACCTTCCAGTAACCGTGTTCTCATGTCAGGCTTGATGAATTTGTATTTCATGGGCCCTGACATCATTAGTTTGGCAAATGTTCCAGTGGCTAGAATGGTTAGACGAGACAAGATGCGAAAGTAAAGGGTTGATCGTCGGTTTTCAAATGAAAGAAATTGAAGTCCACGACATTGAACTTTAGGAAATGGTTGTAGTATAGGATCCTTAGACATTATTGATAGTAACTGTACCGTTTAATAGGTACAGAATAAATGAAACTTGAAAAATCACCAATCCAATCCTTAGATCAGGAACTAGAAGGTGAAAAAAAAAAATATTCAAATAAAGTAAATTCTCTAATAAAGGAAATAAGCCCTAAACCTAGCCAGGATTACCCAACCAAGACAGAGCATTACATAAGAAAAAAAATACAACAGAGTCATCATGATAGCTAAATTAAAAAACAAAAATACAACAATCAACCTCTCTTCTTCAAATTAGTACTCAACCACTCTAAGCCTTCGTAAAGACCTTCACCTGAAGTAGCACAGGTAGCTTGAATATACCAAGAGCGTTGTCTCAAAGAGTGCAAACCCAACTTTTCTGTGATTTCCGCCGCATTCATAGCATTTGGCAAATCCTGCTTATTAGCAAACACCAAAATTAAAGCATCATGCAATTCATCTTCGTTAACAATTCTTTGCAACTCAGTAGAAGCCTCCTTAATTCTCTCCCTGTCATTACTGTCGACCACAAAAATAACACCTTGCGTGTTTTGGAAATAGTGTCTCCACAACGGTCGGATCTTGTCTTGTCCACCAACATCCCAAACTGTGAATGAAATATTCTTGTACTCAACCGTCTCAACATTGAATCCAATCGTGGGAATCGTAGTGACAATTTCTCCAAGTTTCAGCTTGTAAAGAATGGTGGTTTTACCTGCTGCATCCAATCCAACCATCAAAATTCTCATTTCCTTGCGGCCAAAAAGCCCGGAAAGAAGTTTAGAAATTGACATGCCCATTGTGAATAATTATCTATTTTAATTAATTCAATAAAATAATTAATATATATCCCCAACAATAATATCAAGATAAAACTTACAATAAAAAATGGAAAAAAAAAACGAAGTTTTGGAGGTGATAAAAAGAAGGGAAAGGAAAGAAAGGAGAGGGAAAATTCAAAAGGAGAAGCTGTGTTTTTACCACTTACGTGTCAAAGCCTGCTGCATGTATATTACAAATGGATTATGTAATGGATTATTAACCCTTAGTTGGATCTCTCTCTGTTCACTCATTATAATGTATTATGGTCAAAATACATACATACATACATATATACATGTTATACTATCACTTATATGCATTCATACATATGTATGTATATATATATATGTATTTACCTTCTATTTCAGATCTTATTCAATCATTAATTTATTTCCAAAATATTATTAGTACATAAGAATCAATTAATCTCCACATCCCCTATTCCTATAACATTCAAGTTCCTACCCTTTGCATTAAACTAGAATACAGCTGCTTATAATAATTTTTGTCTAATGATCGTCTGATTTCCCTATGGAAATACTTAATCTATACAATTTTATTCTACAATATAAAAATCTATTTATTACCACCATTTACCATTAGTAAACTTCTTCCAAAAGATACCAAAATAAAGAACTTGAAAAAAGGGTGGATTCCAATGCTTTTTGTTTTATAAAAAAAACATAGCATCCGTTAAGAAATGTATACCATTTAAGTATCTGTATTTTTTGTTATTTAATACCAAAGTTAATGAATTTCATTTATTAAAGTCAACAAGGTACTGGCATTTAAAAAGAATTTCATAACAATCCAAATATTAATGTGATTGTATTACCTCTATCTCTCAAAAACAGTTTACTCAGCTATCATCTTTCTTACTTTAAGTATATTGAAAGACTTGTCAAAAACAAAAATAAGTAAATATTCATGTCCATTTTATTTGTATCTATGTAAGTTTCAAAACAATTTTCGGTACCGATGCCGATAGAGAAGTTTTCTTACATGCCATATTATTTCTGTGAATTACACTTCCCGCAGAAACATGACATTTTTTTTAAGTTATTGTTTCCTAATGGATTGTAGAATTAAAATGTATTTTAAATTACAAGGATGTGCAATATTGAATAAATGTGAAAGAAAATTTAATGATTAACTTGATCTATGGACTTTGATGGTTTGTAACATTTGAAATTAGAACGTATAGTTCACAAACCTTGTAATATAATAATTGTACTTTAAAAAATTAAAAATATTTTTCTGTATAAAAATAACTTCTGTGATAATTCATATTGTTTCAAATGTTGTATTAATATATGTACTAAGAACAATTTTATCATCTGTATTTTATAATTATTTTTTTACCGAAAAGATCAAAAATCAAGTTTAGATTATCATAAACGTTATCAACACACGTGACTAATTTTAAAGTTCTTTGTGTAGTATTTTAAGGAAAAAGTTAAAAACTCCCTCCAAACGGTTTTTAGTGCAGCTTTTCATCTCTTTCCTCTGATAATCTCAGTACGCCAATTTGCCTATTATTCTCGATAGAATGACACAAAGTTATGATAGCCTGCCATCAGATGAAAATTCTAATCCACAGGAGGAGGAAGTAGTTTCTACCTCTAGTGATTTGGCAGCCATTATAAATCTTTCCAACACCCTTATTGGCGCTGGAATATTGGCCATGCCTTTTGCTCTTAGTCAAAATGGTATTTTCCTCGGTATATTGACCATTATATTTGCTGGGTTTACAGCTTGTTTGGGTCTCTATTTACAAGGGCTTACAGCACAATTTGTTAAACCCGGACATGCATCTTTCTTTCAACTTGCTACAAAGACATATCCTGGATTAAGTGTTGTGTTTGACTTAGCAATTGCAGTGAAATGTTTTGGTGTAGGAGTTTCTTATTTGATCATTATCGCTGAATTAATGCCACAGATTTTGGGTACTCTTGCTGCCGAAGGTATTCACAGAGTCGTTTGGGTTATATTATCACTCATACTCGCTGGCCCTTTGGCATTCTCAAAGAAACTCGATTCTTTGAAGTATACATCAGTTGTTGCACTGATTGCTGTAGGATACTTGGTTTATATCGTGGTTTATCAATACTTTTTTGGTACATTTGATGATAGTTTAAAAGGTCCTGTCGAAGCTTGGAAACCAGTATCACTTTTAAATGTTTTGAAGACTTTACCAGTGTTTGTGTTTGCTTTCACTTGTCACCAAAACATGTTTGCTGCTGTTAATGAGATTCCTGTACGTAAAGAAGCCAACATAAGAAAGATTGTTGTGGCATCAATCTTTCCTTCAATTGTGATTTACTCAATGGTTGGGTTAGCTGGATACTTGACATTTGGTTCAAAAGTTGGTGGGGATATTATTGCTATGTATCCCTATTCTATTAAAGCTGTGATTGGAAAACTTGCAATTGTGATTCTGGTGTTGTTCTCATATCCTCTTCAGGTCCATCCTTGCAGGGGATCCGTGAGAAACATTATTCATTGGATCAAGATCCATAATTCTACAATTAGAGCCGATGGATTGTCAGAATATAGTGTTCTTGAAGAAGAGTTGGAGCAACAAGAAATGGTAACTCCTGTCAATTCCCGCGTCGAAAGGCGTGATCATGATCAATACCACTATCTACTTTCTACAATTATTATCATCCTTTCATTCCTTCTCGCGTGGAAAGTTGAATCACTTGAAGTTATGCTTGCATTTGTTGGTGCCACCGGTTCCACTTCAATTTCCTTTATTTTGCCAGGTCTTTTCGCATACAAACTTTTAAGTCTTCAAAAAGACGAAAAGATCAATCCTAATTATAATCAAGAATTCTATGGATCGGAAGCAGGAAACGATAAATTTGGTTGGAGAGATCAACTTCTTCGTTATGCTGCTATAGTGTTGTTTTTCTGGGGTGTTTCTGTGCTTGTTGTGTGCCTGGGAATCAATATTGTAACATATGCGTAGACTTTCATTTTTCTTCACATTCTTTCAAGACCATATATATAATTAATATATCGCGATTTATTTCCGTACACCCTGTAAAAAAAAATAAAAAATTGTGAAATGATTGCGTTCCAGTATGTTCTGGCGCTTTTTCGGCATTTTATTTTTATTTCGCAAAATTACGATCACGAGTTTCTTACATAATAAAAAATTTAAAATATATGGAGTATATATGCGTGTACTCTTAGCCTGACTGGTGCCACCACCCATTAAATTTATTATTTTCAATTTTCCTCGCCTCTTTCAGTATCACCAAAATTTTTCCTTCTTACAAAACAGATTTAGAAAAAAACAAACAACACGATATATTTTATTTCACAACATAATGGTTATGTCACATTACGATAACGAGGATTCATTTCTTTCGGATGACGAAGAAGAGTTATGTCCTCTCTGTGTAGAGGAAATGGATATCTCAGATAAGAACTTCAAACCATGTCCATGTGGATATCAGGTCTGTCAGTTTTGTTACAATAATATCAGATCAAATCCTCAGTTGAACGGTAGATGTCCTGCTTGTCGAAGGCCCTACGATGATGAATCTGTCGAATATCGTAAGGTATCTCCGGAAGAATTAAAGAGAGACCAAGTAAAACAAGCAAGAAAGGAAAGAGAGCGCAAACAACGTGAACGAGAAAAGAAGGAGACTGAATTATCTTCGAAAAAGCATTTATCAGGTATGAGAGTCATTCAGAAAAACTTGGTTTATGTTATTGGATTAAATCCAAATATCCCCACCGAGGAACTACATCATACTCTCAGATCTGATCAGTTTTTTGGTCAATATGGTAAAATTCAAAAGATCGTAGTCAACCGTCGCAATAATTCAAATGGTAATCCTGGAATTGGTGTTTATGTTACTTTTGCCAGGAAGGAGGATGCTGCTAAATGTATCAAAGAAGTTGATGGCTCTTTGATTGATGGCAAGTATCTTCGAGCAGCTTATGGAACTACGAAATATTGTTCTTCCTATCTGCGTGGTCACCCATGTCCTAATCCTAATTGTATGTTTTTGCACGAACCGGGAGAAGAGGCGGATTCTTACAATCGTCAAGAACTATCTACGTATCAACATGATCATGCCGCAAAACACGAGTTCCCGAAGGACAAAGGTGTGCAAAAAAATACGCCGAAGGTTAATCATGCTACTCCCGTATTTCATGATCATGGATCTACCAATCATGAAGTACATCACATTGAATCTTCCGGCCCTGCATTACCTCCTACTGCCTCTTGGGCCACTAAGGCGTCTCCTGGAGTAACTATGGCCAAAATTAATCAACCGTCTTTTCCACCTCTTCCTTCAGCCAAAGTTGCTACATCACCTACTTCTGCTTCACATATTGCCGAAATTTCCATTGTCCATCCGCAACGTGAAGCTTCGAAGATTGATCCTGCGCTCAAATTTATGGAAGATAGTTTGTCTATGCTTTCAGCTCGCAATTATGACTATCATTTCTCGCAAGATTTGTATGAGACAGATCAGTTTACAGAGACTCTCCCTTACTTTTCATTTACTGGAGGATTTTCTGGAGCTTTCAATCCTCAAATGCAAACAGTTTTGAAGGAGATGCCGCCATATGTTTTCACATCTATTTCCATAACTCCTCGACCTGATCTCTTTAAACCTGTAGATCAGCCGCTCCCTCCAGCCCCTACCCAGCAACCACAAGTCCCAATGCAACAGCAAATTTTCCCTACCCAGCAACCGCATAGCAACCGGGAAAACCCTGTTACACAGCTATTAGATAAGATTGATGGAATGAAAATTCAAACTCCCACACCTCCCCCACCACCTGGACTCTACTCCAATAACACTGGTAACGGGATCATGAACAATACTCCTTCGCAGAACTCATCTGAGCTATTGGCTCGTTTGATGAAGAGAGATAATTCAGGTGAGACATAACAATCTTTGCAACCTTTTATTTATTGTTGATAGTGGTTACTTGTGAAAGAAAAGAAGCTGTAAGGGTGGGGATTTCTGGATTACTTTGGTATCTGTTTACAGAATATTAATGATTCATATTGAATGAATGAAAATGTTGTTATTTTTATCTTAATACTACTACTACTATTATTATTATTATTATATTGTTTTATCTTCATGAGTAGAGAAGATTGCTTTTCTTCTTTCCGTAACCACTATCAAGCTTGTTGATGCTGTTGAATTGTAGAGACTAATTCGTCACTGTAGATCAATCCGTGGATATTAGTTATAGAAGTATCCATAACCCTTTCAATGACTCGATACGACACAGTACGCTCTTTGTTCCTATTCCCATCTTTTGTACACCACAACCGCCTCCAAACGAGCGAGATGATGGGTATTCGTCAAATGGTGAATATGAGTACAGCATTGATCCTATTCAAATGACTGAAGAATTCCTTGAGAAAAATGAAGAAGGGTTAGAATATGAAATGGGAATATCTGATTCAGAAATTGACCATGTAATTCAAGGAATTCCGATACAACATGTTCCTTCAAAAGTTCAACCTGATATGAGCGGTGAGAGTAACACAGTGGAAGCACAAGTTATTAAAGATGATGTTCATGAACTTCATGATTCTAAAGTTAATGAAGAAGAAGAGGAAGAGGGATATGATGATGACGACGAGATAATAACACAGCATGTTCAAACAAGCCCGTCGGATATCGATTCTCAACGAGAGAATATGAAGGAAAAGGAGTTGAATTTTACTCGTAGTATTCATTCGAGCGATTCTGCTTTGACAAATAGTGAAGGAATGGATATAGATAGCTTTACAGGTTCCGATACGAATGATTTACATGTTCATTCAGCACAGAGTCAGAACATTTTACCTTCAATGACAGAGAGTTTTACTACATCATTGAAGCGTGTTCAGCATACGATTGACCAAAGTAAGCCGTTGACGAAACGTCAAGAAAAGAAACTTAGGAAGGCAGAGATGTTAAAGGAAAGTATTAGGGTGAGAGAAGAATCACAATATGTTAGTGGCATGCAAGTTAGAACTCCAAGCGCAGTTAGTTCTGCTGGAATTGACGAGGAAAAGAAAGAAGAAATACCAGAGAAACATGAACTTGATTCACCTGCAGAAGCTGATCCAACAACTTCTGCGAGAATTCCTTCTAAAGGATCAATTAGTAAAAAATCCAAGTTTATTAAAGTTGACTTTGACTCTTTTCAGGAAGGCAGTGATCAATTATTAGAAGATTTATTAAAGGATCGCCAACATAGTGACAAAAGTTCAGACCGAGAAAATTCACCTTCAGTGAAAAAAGAAGAGCTAATATCCCCAAAGTCAACATTTTCTACCCCTCGAAAACCGAGTGTTATTAGTCTTACGTCAACACCAAATGGATCACGACCCGGTTCATCATATGCAAAGGTTCAGTCTACTTCAACTCCAAGGGTCGTATCAATTTCGCTGCGATCATTTCAACCTCCCAAGTCCTTACGAGAAGAAGTACTTTCAAATCATATTATTGAGGATTCTATCGATATTGCATACGAGAATGCTCCTAGTTTCCAATTTGATTTGGAAAGTATATTATCTTTAGATTTAGACTCCTATTCTGAACAGGATTTGGAACAAGAGTTGGTGAACATGAATGGATATTCACAATATATTGACGACGAGGTAACTATTGATGAATTATGTGAGATGTTAAAAGTCGAAATTGATTTAGAAAAGGATTTTTCTGATATTAAAGAGAGCCTTTCTATGCCAGGAAATAAGATCCAAGAACTGGGGAAGGAAATTACGAATGAAGTCAAGATGCTGAAAACATGATATGTGCTGTGTTATATTTCGAAGAAGGTGTATGCGCACACATATATATAAATATGTAGGTAGGTAGGTACCTAACTAGGTAGGATTAGTACGAAGGTAGAGATCACTGTGTAGATGGTGTAAATATAATTTTATTTGTGGTGCGGAGATGTCTAGAGCACAAGCTTACGGGATATACCAATCATTCTTTCTCTCTACAAAAGTTAAAATTGAATTACCCTGTTTAAGCTTGAACAGATGTTCAATTTCTGCGACCAATAACACCATTTTTTTCCCTATTTCTTTCCTTCTTCTTCCCCTTCTTCTCTTCCATCTTATTCACGTTTCAACAACACTTTGTTATCAGCATTTGATAGTGTTATCAAGGTTTTGTATTATTTTTATTTTTTTATTTTTAATATTTATTTTTCGCCCCCTTCCCCCTAACAACCTTGTGCGTCAATTGATCTTTAGTCGACATAAATTGCTATTCCCGAATTTAAACTTGTCACAGAAACTACAATAAAAACCACCAATTTTATTTCTTCCTCCTCCTTCTCTTTTCATCACTAATATTTACACAAATGGATCTCGATCGCGACGTACAAATGGAAGATGTCAACGATGATTTGGGCCCTCTTGACACACCCAACGACCAGTTTAATGCTCAAGCCTCTCAACAACAACAGCTCTCATTTAACCCCCAAATCAACGAATTGCCTGCTCAAACTTTAGGACTATTAGATGCTTGGATAGATACTTTAGGCGAATGCCGTCCCTTGTCTGAGGATGATGTAAGAGAACTTTGTGATATGGCAAAGGAAATTCTTAGACAGGAACAAAACGTTCAACCAGTTACCGCCCCTGTAACGATATGCGGTGATGTTCATGGTCAATTCCATGATCTAATGGAATTATTTAAGATCGGTGGACCGTGTCCTGATACTAACTACTTATTCATGGGTGATTATGTTGACCGTGGTTACTACTCTGTCGAAACAGTCTCATACCTAGTGGCCATGAAAGTAAGATACCCTAATCGTCTTACGATCTTGCGTGGTAATCATGAATCACGTCAAATTACACAAGTCTATGGATTCTACGATGAATGTCTACGTAAATATGGTAACGCGAACGTTTGGAAAATGTTTACTGATCTTTTTGATTTCTTCCCCATTACTGCATTGGTTGAAAACAGAATTTTCTGTCTTCATGGTGGTCTTTCCCCAACTATTGAAACTATGGATAGTATTAGAGATTTGAATAGATTCCAAGAAGTTCCTCATGAAGGTCCCATGTGCGATTTACTATGGTCTGATCCTGACGATCGCGGATCTTGGGGTGTATCCCCACGTGGTGCTGGATTTACATTTGGACATGATGTATCTGAACATTTCAACCATACAAACAATCTCTCATTGATTTCTCGTGCACATCAGTTGGTAATGGAAGGCTTTAGTTGGTCTCACGAACAACAAGTCGTCACTATCTTCAGTGCGCCAAACTATTGTTACAGATGTGGTAATCAAGCAGCCATTATGGGTGTAGATGAAGAATTGAATAGTGTATTCTTACAATATGACCCATGTCCAAGACCTGGTGAGCCGTCGGTTTCTAGAAAGACACCTGACTATTTCTTGTAGTTTGCAGGAAAGAAGAAGAAGAAAAAATAATTAATGATAAGGGATGTTTTAATTCAATATATACTACAAGTGTTTCTATTATTTGTTTTTTACTCAGAGTAATTATGCGATGATATTTAATTAAATGTTTATTTTACACATAGAAATAGCCCAAGTGCTATAGTAAAGATTGTACTAGTCTGTGAACAGCCAGCAGTGTCCCAAAATAGAACGAAAAAATAATAACGTCATAAGGAGAGGTTAGGGCTATTCTACTCTAGTCACTTTTTTTTTTTTCTTCTTCCTTCTTTACCTCAAATAGCCCATATTTTTCACACATTTCCTACCGTCCTTATACTTCGGCATAGCAAACCTGATGAAGAAAAAGTCGGAGTTTAAAAAGATCCATTTGGGGATCAACTTCCAGCTTTGTTGTTTGGTCTGCATCTCTGCTTTGGTCGGTCTAGGAGTCCTTTCTATTGTAACTGTAAGTTAAAGTTTTAGCACTATGTTCTCTTTTTTGTTTCCTTCGGGAAATAGGTTACATTATCATCATACTAACATATTAATGGCCACAGTCAGTCAACAACTATTCAGTAGTTTTGGACTTGAGATCGGACAGACTTGCTGTGGTTGCCAGGCTCAAAGCTGCCCAGGTCACTCAGGTCGTTTCCTCGATCTTTGGTGAAGTCATTCTGATAAGCTCGAGGAGTTTCCTACAGACTATGCTCTCATCATATTACGAAAATGGCATTGATGGACTTGATCAGACTTCTCTCGACGATTTCCAACTAGTTCTTGAGTCTGCAGACACAAGTGTAGCCGGGACTGTCTATTCAAACAACCTTACGACTTTATATTATACACAAACAAACACTTCACTACCTTCCAATATTTCATTCCCTACTTCTCTTTTCCCTCTCGACGATAGCAATTCAGACCGAGAAACTGAAGCGGAACAAGTAGCAATTAACAGTAGCGATAGAGGCTACATGGTGGGCCCAGTATTAGTTGACGATACTTACTTTTTATCATTTACTCAGCCCATTACGAAAAATAACCCCGACTTCGACAATACCGGTATAGAGTTCTCCGACAATATAATTGGGTACATAACGATCATTTCACAAGGTACTTCTTTACTCTCAGTAACAAAGACTTTAAATTTAGAAGATGGAAGTAGAATGGCTCTTATTCAAATGATTGGTCAACATAATGGAACTTTCGCTGAAAGTGAGGAGCCTCAAAACTATTCTTTTGTTTTCCCATCAAGTGTATGTTTATCTTGCTACGGATTGAACTATTCTCTCAAACCTGATTCACCAAGTTACTTAGCCTTGGTAAATGGTACATATGGCTCTGTTCTTTCTGTTGACATCACTGGTTATGGTAAAGCTGCGATAGGTTACGCTCCTGTTTCATCTATCAGTCAGGTATGGGCAGTATTGATTTACCAAGCGCATTCTGTAATGTATCAACCTATCCGCACACTACGAGATATTTTGTTAGCTTCAGTTTTTGCAATAGGATTTGGCGTTTGTGTCATTACTTTCTTACTTTCTGGTTGGGTTGTAAAGCCAATCATTAGGTTAAGAGCTGCCACAGAACCGACAGCTAAAAATCATGATGATGACCACGATACTAATGTATTCAAGAGATTTTGGAACTATATCAAGTCAAAATTTAGGAAGCAAGATCCCGATGATGAAGAAGATTCAACGCTTAAAATGTCTAAACTTTCCTCCGATACTATTGTTGCGCCAGAATTTGTTCTTCCTCAGAAAGTAGTATCACGAAAATATATTAAAGATGAACTGACTGAACTTACTGAAACATTTAACGAAATGACAGCTGAACTTAGGAAGCAATACCAAGTATTGGAAGAACGTGTTAATGAAAGAACAAAAGAAATCAAGCATGCAAAAATGTTGGCAGAGTCGGCAAATGAAGCTAAGTCATTATTTATTGCTAACATCACACACGAGTTACGTACACCTCTTAATGGTATCTTAGGTATGGCATCTGTATCAATGAGTGAAACGGATCAAGCTAGTGTCCGTGAAGCACTTAAGATTATTTTTAAATCGGGTGAACTTCTTTTACGACTTTTGACCGATTTACTAAGCTTTTCACCCAATAAAGCTGAGACAATGACCATAGAGCCAAAAGGATTTAGGATTGCCGAAATCATTTCACAACTTCATGCAATTTTCGATGAACAATGCCGTGCAAGGGGTACGAAATTTTCTATTACGTTAAAATGTCCTGCACTATACCAATTAGAGCTTTTTGGTGATCTCAATCGAATCTTACAAGTTGTAATGAATTTGATTTCAAACAGTTTGAAGTTTACAAAGGAAGATGGTCATATCAAGGTGTCTCTTTCAGCAACAATAGGTACAGAAGATGATTTTGCCCCCAAGCCAAATGCTGTTTGTAAAGACCAATTTGATATTAATAGACAAGACTTGGAAACAGTTGAATCATTAGAAGATATTAAAGTTATTATATTGAATATTGCTGTTGAAGATAATGGTTCTGGTATTGCACCACATTTACAAGCAAAGGTGTTTGAACCATTTGTTCAAGGCGATCTTGCATTATCTGAGAAACGAGGGGGCGTTGGATTAGGTCTTTCAATTTGTCGTACATTGACAAATATGATGTCTGGTGAACTATCACTTCAATCTGAAGTTGGCGTTGGTTCAACTTTCTCATTTATTGTTCCATTCAAGGTTTTAGGGGTGTATGAACCTCTTTTACCATCAAGTTTACCTGATCCTCCTATTCCTGAAGGCAGTCGACTTGAAATTTTGAGAAGTCTTCCAGAGCATGAGTCTAAGAAACTCGAATTTGTTCTTTCAGAAATTGATAATGAATCTAAAATTTCACCTATTGAAACTATTACTACTGGTAGTACCAATAAAACTACGGATCAGCCGAAGATTAAACCAACTTGTAACGTTGGTTCAGATTGCAAGGAATTATTTGCAGGAATGTTTGTTCTCATTGCTGAAGATAACCGTGTGAATCAAGAAGTTCTTGTAAAGATGCTTAATCTTGAAGGGTTGAAGGAGATTTCCGTAGCTAAAGATGGGTTGCAAGCAGTGCAAGCAGTACGAGAGCGTTTGAATTCAATAAATCAATTTGATATAATATTTATGGATATTCAAATGCCTAATCTTGATGGTAAACAAGCTACTGAAGTTATACGGAAAGAACTTAATTTTACTGGAAAGATTATAGCTGTTTCTGCATTTACAAGTGATGCTAATATTAAGGATTGTTTGAATGTGGGGATGGATGATTTTTTGGCTAAACCTTTACATCGAAAAGATTTGCATGCATTTTTGAGTCAATTTATGGGATGTTCTCCTTCAATTACTATGCCAAGTTCAGTTCCATCATCGACTAAACCATCTCGAGCTCCTAGTTCTAGTGGACTAAATAAGATAGTCAAAACGCCAACGTTACTTTTATCAGAACCTGATGTATCAAACAGCGCATTGGGTGATCATGATTCGACAGATTCATCATCACCAATGTCATCTCAAAATAAATCTGAAGACTCGCCTAATTCAACTTGTTCATTTCCCAAAATCCCACATAATTCATCATCGATGAGTACATTAGAAACAGAAACGCCTAAAGAAGAAAACACCTCTCCCCATGATGGTCGTAATAATACTGCATATTCGGAAACCAATACCGAAACGAATTAATGAATTTTTCCATTTTAATTTTTTATTTATTTATTTATTTATTTATTCTTTTGTTGAATAGGCTGAAACTTATATATATATATATATATATATATATATATATATATATAAATATATATAA
>JAJMJJ010000395.1:0-16604 GCA_030568955.1 Geotrichum siamense (nom. inval.) | reverse complement strand
AAAAAAAAAAAAATAATATAATATTTATTTATTATTATTATTATTATGTTACAGTATATCTTCCACCAACTCTACTTTCTTTAACATTTTGCATTTCCATTCCTCCAATTAATAAATCAGATAATTCTCTTCTAGCATTAGCAACAGCAGTTTCAGTTTGACCTTCAATTAAAAGATATAATTTTTCTGGATCTGATGAAGATGTAGGTGATTTCCCAATTGGATAAAATTGACCTTTGGTAGTTATGGATACAGAATAAAGATCAATTATACGTGTAATATTGGTATTTGCAGTAACAGCCCAGCGAGCTTTTTGGGGATAATCATTGATTGACAGTGTGGCATGGAATGCACTAGTATCAGGCCCATGGTTATCCGGTGCTGCTCCTGCTTGAAGAGCACCATGACGACCAGGTTTGATATCAGTCAAATCTGGTTGTGTAGGAACAGTTGTAGTTGTTGAAGTACTAGATGGGACAGATGGGGCAATAAAATCACGATCATCGTCATCATCATCATCATCATCATCAATGGTACTTTTAGGTTGTTCTGCATCCTCAATTCCATGCGCTTTTCGTTCCATTTTCATAGCTGAATCTCTAACTTCTTCCAACTTTTCAAGACCTTTACCTCCAAATCCTGTAACTCCATATTTTTCTTTACCTGACTTAACTTTTTCCATAAATTTATTAGCCATTTCTTGTAATTCAACAGGTACTTCAACTTTAGAAAGTTTTAATACTTTAGTTAAATCAACTGCTGTACGTTCCTGTGATGGATCAACAAATGTAATTGCTGTACCTGTATTTCCAGCTCGACCTGTACGTCCCACTCGATGTACATAATCTTCTAAATGATTTGGTGCATCAAAATTGACAACCAGTTTTAATTGTTTCACATCCAAACCACGAGCCGCAACTGATGTTGCAATTAATAATGTAATGACCCCACTTTTGAAATCTGCAATAGCTGAATCTCGATCAATTTGATCTTTACCACCATGGATTGATATACATGGATATCCTCGTTTAAGCAAATCAAGCAACAATAGATCAGCAGAATCTTGTTTGTCAACGAAAATTAATGCACGAGCGTCAGGTGTATTGTTATAAAATTCTCCCAAGACTTCAAGTAATCGTGTAAACTTGGTTGCTTCTGGTCTTACTTCCACAATTTGTGTAATTTCTGGTGCAACTACACTTCTCGCACCTACAATAATTTCTATTGCTTTGTTCAATGTCTTTTTAGCTAACATTTCCATTTGTCGAGGAAATGTTGCACTAAATAAAACAGTTTGTCTATCAGGTCTAATATTACCAATAATTTTCATAACTTGAGGTTCAAAACCCATATCAAACATTCGATCAGCTTCATCCAAAACCAAATATGTTACTCTTTGTAAATTTATTACTCGACCAGAATTTGCTGCCAATAAATCTATCATTCTTCCTGGAGTACAAACAACTATTTCTGCACCACGTTTTAGATCTGCAATCTGATCTTTAATTGGAGATCCACCATAAGCACAAACTGCTCTAAGATTTAAAGCTTTAAGAAATGGTTTACATTCCCTAAAGATTTGAGTAGCTAATTCACGTGTTGGAGTCATTACTAAAGCCATTGGGCCTTCATGATTTTTTAATGGTCTTTGATCTTTAATCTGTCTAAAAAGAGGTAACAAAAATGCCATAGTTTTACCTGAGCCTGTTTTCGCTACTCCAATAACATCTTTCCCCGCCATAATCGCAGGAATAGCTTGTGCCTGAATGGAAGTTGGTTTCTCATACCCTAAACTAGATATAACATTCATTGTTGGCACTGGTAATCCAAATTGTGACCATTTTGTTGCAGGTTTTGGACAATCTAATCCCCTAATTTTAATTCCATCCAATTCCAATCTAATTAAATCAACTTGTTCTGCATTAAGTTTTGCAATTTCTGGTGGTTCCATGTAAAATTTCTTTCTAAAAAATTCATAATTGATTTTGGTATGATCAATAGTTGGAATATCCTTACGTTTTTTCTTTTCCAAATGAGCTTTGAAAAGTTCAGGGTTGTTGGTGAAAGTGTCATCTTCGTTATCAGAATTATTTGTTAAAGGATTGTTAAGATCAAGATCTTGAGGTTCTGTGAGGGTTTCGATTTGATCTACTATTTCATCATTAGTATTTGAAATAGTATTCATAAATGCATCTAGTGGGTCGGCATCATCTTCCTGTTCAACATTTTTCATTTCTTCATCTTCTTTTTGACTAAACAATCCCGGACCTTTCATTGTTCGTTTTTTCACATCCCCAAATCCCAAATCCACAATTGTCGAAATCTTTCCTGAATTCACTGACATTTTTTTAACTAAATCATAATAAATAGATTAATACCTTGAACCAAAAATAATAATAATAATAAAAAAAAAATAAATTATCATACCATTCATTGATTTTACGACCGAGGATTTTTTGATTTCATCATTTGATTTCTCTTTTTCTAATTTTTTCATTTCATCAGCTTTTTCTTTGGCCTTTTTAGCTTTCCATTGTTCAAGTTTTGCCATTCTTTTACGTTTTTTCTCTTCATCTAAACTATTTGTTGTTGACGGCGTTGTAAATGATGATGCTGGTACATTATTATTATCCGATTTTGAAGGTGGCTGCTCAACTGAAATAGGCGTTACATTGTTAGTGTGAATCTTTTGAGAAACAATTCTGGTATCCTTCCTATACCTATTAATTATCATCAGAATAAATAGTTAGTATGATTGATATACACAAAACAATATGAGATTATTTTCACTTACCTCATTGGACTACGACTTCGGTGATGACTTCGTTCATGATGACTTCTGTAGGTTGATCCATAGTACCTGTCTCTTACTGGAGGTGACCTTGATCGTGATGGCATCGTGTTAGGGGCGTGTGGAGAAATTTTGAAACTTCAAAATATAGTGTTGGCGATATATAGTAAGATTCGAAAATAAAAGAAAGATGCAGAAAAAAAAAAAAAAATACCCCCAATTAACTATTGAGTTATAACTTAAGTCTTAGGGTGTAAGTTACAAGGCCGAAAAAATAAAAGAGGGCAAATAGATTAAGTGTATATAAGAAGAAAAGAAATGATATATACATAGGTATGTATATATAGGTACATATGTATGTGTGTGTCTCCCATATGTAATATATCATAAGTGTATACAATAAAAAGAGTATTAGAAGTAAATTTCAAAAACAATAACAAAACCGTAAAAGAAAAAAAAAAAATAATAGGAAAATGTAGTCAAATTTTCCCGTAGGCATTACTCAAACTTGTTCCAGTGACAGGTGAGACAGGAGTTAAAGGGACCATATGTAACTGGTTATTGTTATTTGATGATGATGATGATAATTGTGTTGAAAGATTAGAAGTATTAATTGAAACTTCATTTGTATGTTTTTGATTAGGTTTAGGTAATGTTGGTATTACAGATGGTGTTGAATTAGCGCCAGCGTCATTTTCAGAAGGTTCTGTAGGAATAGAAGTTGTTGTTGAAGAAGGAGGTAATGGATTATTATTATTAGTATTAGAATTAGTGGTGTTGCAATTAGAACCAGAAACCCAATGCTTCCAACCTTCGAAATCAATTAAAGCTTGCATACATCCCCATTCAATAGTTTTCTGCTCCAACCATTTCAAATTAACAGGTTTTGTCAAGAAATCATTACATCCAGCAGCTAACGCTTCCGATTTATCTTGTAATGAGGAACTTGCTGTTAATGCAACAATGATTACAGGAGACCGGAATAGTTTTGTATCAAGAATCTCGGATTCATTTAATGGTTTATCGTCAACAGAAGAATCGTAAACGCCAATTTTATTTCGTCGTTCTAAAAGACGTATTTGTTTTGTAGCTTCAATACCACTCATTACTGGCAGTTGAATATCCATAAGAACTAAATGAAACCCTCCAGATTTCCATTTTTCTATGGCTTCTTTACCATTTTTGGCGGTAGCAGATCTAATTTTGCGTTTACTTAAAAATGTTTCAAGAATTTTCCGATTGATAACGTTATCTTCGACGATTAAAACATTTATCTGAGGAACTACTGTAGTGTAAGGTAGTATTCCTTTATTAATTGAGAGTAAAAGTTTTTTATTGTTGTTTAAAGTTGGTTTATCTTCTGCTGTGATTGCTTCCGAAGTAGTAGCAATATTAATTGATGAAGTTAATGGTTGGATTCTTTGCTTGATGGATTTCGATCGTGATCTTGACCTCCCTAAACCACCCCCAACATTTAATTTCTTTTCATCCGTTTTCTTACGTTGTAGTGCAGGAATAAGTACAGTTGGTACACGTTTTTGAGACACCGAACTAGTTGTATCTATAGATAATTTAGGATGTGACTGTTTACCACTACCACCTGTTGAAGTTGATGATGTCGTTGTTTTGTTTGTGTTAGTACCGGTATTATTATTATTATTATTATTGTTTATTGCAGTTGTTGTTGTTGATTGATTATAACTAGACTCATTTGAATTCTTGAACTGTTTAGGGAGCAGGATAACGCCTTTATCTTGTTTCAGAGTATTTGATGGTTCAACCACCTCACTATTAACCTGTTGTGGCTGTTGCTCAACCTGTGGTTCTTGTTCATGAACTTGTTCCTCAATCGGTAATTCATTAACTTCGATCCTACTTTGTTGTTGACTGTGTTGCTGTTGTGATACTTGATGGACCTCACCAACGCTTACAACGAACGCATCCTTCATTTCCATCTCTTTCCCTTTAAACAACTTTTCCAATATCGCGGCCACATTTTCATCGGCATCAAATCCAGCAACATTTAAGTCAGATGGATCAATCTCTCGACCCCAACTATTAGGAAATTTAGCAAAGATTTTACTTTTAACATCATCAATTATATCATCGCTGCTAACACAAACCGTTGTTGCAACAGTACGGTCTATCCGCCGTATCCAAACTCGTAACATCCGACTTCTCGGGGTAGGTAATGTAGATTCGTTAATTACTGATAATGGACTAATATTAGTGACAATTGGTGGAAGAGAACTTGGGGATGGTCGTGACATAGTTCCATCATTTGAAAGTAGTAGATTTCAATTGGGAAGGGTAAGAAAAGGGAAACTGGTAGAGGAAAAGAAAATTGCAGTTGGGTGGAATACTAAAATATACATACATCAAAATTACACTTTAAAACAATCCTTGACACACACACACACACACACACACAAGAAAAAATACTGACATTTACGTTTTTACATACAAATAAAATATACCAATACGATTTATAATTTATATCATAATACATAAAGAAAATAATTATAATAGAAAAAAATGATAGGGAAAATAAAAAGCACACAGTCTCATTTGTATATATACTATAAGAATAAAATAAAATAAAATAAAAAAAATAAATAAATATCACACTTTACTTTCAAAAACAAAATTACTCCGCAACTACTTCTTCAAGTTCATAATCACCAAAATATTTATTCATTTCGACAGATTCACCAGTCAAATACCTTAATCGCTTAAACGAAATACCCTCTTGTGCGCCTGTATTACCACCAAGCCAAACACGAGCAACAGCCGATAAATCTTCTAATTTATGTTTATTGCTAGCACTCTTTCGTTGTTGCATTTCTTTAAGAACTTTCCACAAAGAAACAAATCCAAGTAATCCAATACTTTCAAGTTTGTTAATTCTAATTTTTTGAACAAGTTGTAAGGCTGGTGCAGTCATGCCACATGCAAGATAGCATAAAATCATTGCACTCCTCATTGATAATCTAGAATCTTGTGAAACAACAAATGGTACACTAGATGTCTTGAGACAGGATGAATAGAAAACACCATTCTCACCACGTTCTGTAACAAAAGAGTCGTTATCTGAATCATTTAAAAGGTCGTCGTCACTCATAATACTACTACTGCTTCGACTGCTAATACTAAGCTCATCATCTTTCTCAAAATTTTCATCATCATCATCTTCAATGCTACCAATATGTTCAGGAAGAACAGTTTGAGCAAGAGAGCTAATACTACCAGTTGAAGTAGTAGCAAAACTATCAGTTCTACTATGACAAGAAGTAAAATCCCTTGCCGCAAAAACTTGTTGCTCAATTTCTTCCTTTAGCATTTCCATTGCATTCTTAGTATAGGCAGCATCCTTAGGACCGAGTAAAAGAGCTTCAATAATAGCAACCCGACGAGCAACAATAGAAAGAGGAGGAGCAATCTTGGAACAATTCTCAATGATAGTCAAATCAGGTTCATCACCATCAAGAACGGAAATTAAAATATCATGGATTAAACTGTTGACATGAAGACCAGCAACAACATCTAAAACGTTACGGATAGATCTATCAGTAATAATAGAATCGTAACCTTCATCGTCAACACCAGTCGAACAACCGGCAGAAACTGAATTACCATATGCAATATTTCGAAGTCTTAAATGAGTTTCAAAATCAGTATTAAACTCATAAGTATTTAATAACGCTAAAATATGTTTAGGAACAAAAGATTCATCAATTTCTGCATTCTCAGACAATTCAGAATTTGCGCAACCTCTAGCTTTTTTCCAGAAATACTTGCTGACGGATGATCCTAAACCAAGAACTTGAGCATGTACAGCTTGAATCATATAACGTTTAGTAGTTGCAGGTAAAATAAAACTTTTTGCAAAAGTGTAAAACAGCCTTGAAGAACTTGCAGAATCATCACCACCACAAAGTTGAGAATCAATTGCTCTTGACAAGCAAACTCTCGTATCAGATAATAACTCTTTATCAAACAAATGAAAGACGGTTGCATAAGGCTCAACGCTGACATAATTTACAACTAAAACCTGAGAAATATTTCTAAAGAAACCAGCAATTTGAGCAGAAATTGTATCAGTAGGTATGTTCAAAGGGCGTGAATTAGAAGTCCAAGTTTGCTTTCTTACTTCAGATAAAGAATAGCCATTTGTAGCATTTTCAGATTCAGATAAATGTTCAATTTGACCATTTTTAAGGTTAAATGAAGAGGAAGAAGAATCGAATAGACTAGGGGCAACCAAGTATAAGATTGTTCCAATGATAAGGGAAAATTTAAATCCATAAAGAATTTGTTGCAATGACCAAGGACTAAAAGATGCACAAGAAAATGAAGAAAAGAGGGGAATAGAAGAAAGTCCTTGAAGATCTGAAGCATCAGCCATCAAACTAGCACCCATGATACCAGCCATGGACATCATCATTGCTTTAGAAGCATAATTGGTCGAATGCTGAGGCTGAGGATATGCGGGCATAACATTGTGAGGCATGTGATTCATATCAGCCATCATTTGCATATCCATTGGAGGAGCATGTAAACCTTGACGAGCAGCGTTTAATTCCTTCATAAGCATTTCATTTCTTTTCTGTAAATGAAGGATATATTCTGTAGCTTTAGTAAGTACCGTAGCCTTGTTTAATTTTGAAGCAGGAGTAAGGCCATCTAAATCTTCTGAAGGACGAGGACCACCAGTTACTACGCAACGAAGAGAAGGAACACAATCTCGCAATGCCAAAATCTTATCATTAATGTTTGTTCTATACCTCTTCTCAATCATATTGTGAGAAGTTTTTTCCTTCTTCGGCTTTGATACCTTGTTAGCAGTAGTAGACTTGTGTAATTTTGTGGCCAATTTTGTTGGTGATGTGCCATCATGTTCTTCATCTGGAGAAGAAGAAGACGAAGAAGAAGAAATAGCTTCATTTTGTGCTATAGATTCAGAGATAAAATTCTTTTTAATGCAAGAAGATTCGTCAGGAGAGGTACCATGTTCAACAGAAGAGGAATCAGAAGGATAAGGGGGTGTGATTGGGTATTGTGGTGCTGAAGAAGCATAGGAGGGAGAAAAGGAGTCACTTTGTCTGAATAAAGTAGGTTGTTGTTGTCGTTGACTCTGTAAAAGATTACTATTCTGCGCCGCTGCCGAAGAAGCAGATTGAGCATGTTGGTCAATAATTGGGAGATTGTTTGGATATACCGGATTGTCAGAGTCTGAATGAATAGATATCGGCGACAATGATGAAGAGGATGTAGAGCCAGGTTGATACGCATTATTCTGTGGAATGACGTATTCTTGGTTTGAGGGATCGATACCATTCATCACGAATTGTTGTTGTGGTTGTTGTTGTTGTTGCTGTAATGATTGATGATGATTGGTTGGTGAGTTTAACTGTTGTTGGGGGTATAGATTCATATTCCAGAGGTCTGAATTGGAAGTAGGCGAACAATAGTCTGGAGAAATGTAAAGAGATTGTTGCTGTGATTGTACATCATGAAATTGTTTAGGCGCAGTGTTAATGTTGTTACAGTCGTCTAAGGAAGTGAGGAAATTATCACATTCCTCAAATTCAAAAGGAATAGTGGAAGGATCGTTCATTATTAATAGAAATGAGTCGAGTTAATGCTGAGTATTTCTTGGATAATCAATACGGATTATAGTGGCGCGATGAGTAGTGGTGATAGTTGATGGAGTAGTTAAAAAAATATATCTCTTCGGCAAATGTTTAAAGTGAAAGCAAGAAAAAAAAAGTTCTCACTTTAGGGGGGGAAAGGATAAAAAAGAGGAGCAGCAGGAAAAAGAACAAAAGAATTCTGAGTCAGCAATTACCTAATTGCGATTAATTAAACACTGCATATAATGTATCACGTGTCAGATAGGTATATATTACTGTGTACAATTTAAAAAAGAAACCGCCCAGCCAAAATGGCGCACGCATTGCTTATATTAACAACAGCTTGCGATCGTCCGTGATGGAAATGGATTAATAATCACCGCCATTATGATACATGCTAAGTGTAAACGCTGAAATTGCATACAAAATAAAACGCCGTTGATTCTGGAAGAACCGGAGTTTGAGTCTAAAATAAATTGCCGTTTGCAGTAATTTTTTTGTTTTGCTTCAACTATCAATTTTAGCCGTAGTAGGAAATAATAATTTTTTCTAGACGTTTTGGTGGTGTTTTCTATACGTCGATTACGAACAAACATTGGGAAACGTGTCTTTCTACATTGTGAGCATCACATGCCACAACGGAAATTGTTTTTTTTTTCTCTCAAGTCACATGAAAAAACCGTTATGTAATTGATTGTGTAATGTGGGAGATTTGGTTTTCTTCCGCCCTGACAAACCCCCCCACAAATCCCGGGTATGGATGATTCTGTTTTTGGTTTTTGTGATGTACGTTGATATCAACAACAGACATTTACGAATATTCTTAGCTAAGTATATATTAACAAGTATTATATTTTGGAAAATATATGTGAATGTGTTTAAGACAGTTTTGTTTCACGTATTTTATGTTCAGAAATATTAGGAACAAAATGTTATAGTAGTAAGTAATGTTTAAATTTATCAAGAACAGGGTTTTGTACCCCTCCATAAAAAAAAAAAAAACGTCATTTGTTCTGTACATGGAATACATAGATATGCACATATAAATTAATGTCGAAATGTGATTGTTATTAAGCATTAACGGACTGGTAAATATTTTGATAAGAAAATTAATAATTCAGCATATAGTTAAAGTCACTCCTTTCATTTATATAATTACAACTAATTTATAATGCTTCTTCGTTTTTTCACTGTTGATTTTATTATTTCAAAATTTACAATGTCTCAAGTTGATTAAGGATAGCCTTTGTGAATTGAGAAGTAGATGCAGAACCACCCAAATCCTTGGTTCGGACCTTACCATCGGCAATAACATCATATGTAGCCTTGGAAATTCTGTTGGCATGATCATCAAGTCCCAAATGTCTTAAAAGCATAGATGCTGACAAAATCATGGCAGTAGGATTAGCCTCATCACGTCCCATCAAATCTAAACCAACGTGTCTGGAACCAGGTTCAAAAACGGCATGTTCACGACCAATGTTAACACCAGGAACAAGACCGGGACCACCGACAAGAGCAGCACCAATGTTACCAAGAATGGTACCGTACAAATTGGGGGTAACTAAGACGTCAAATTGTTGAGGCCAAGAAACAGCTTGCATGGAAGCATTATCGACAATCATGTCAGAGTATTGAATATGAGGATAGTCTTCACCAACTTCCTTGACAGTAGCACGGAACAAACCATCTGCTAATTTCATGATATTAGCCTTGTGGATAGCAGTAACCTTCTTACGTCCGTTCTTATTGGCGAAATCGTAAGCAAAACGAGCAATACGTTCAGACTTGTATTTGGTGATAATCTTGAGAGATTCAACAACACCGGCAACAGATTGATGTTCAAGACCAGAGTATTCACCTTCGGTGTTTTCTCTGATAAGAACCATATCAATATCTTGCAAACGAGTTTTAACACCAGGAATATTCTTAATCAAAACAAGAGAGGCATAGATATCGAGTTCTCTTCTAAGAGCAACATTGAAAGAAGCATGTCCACCAGCTTCAACGGGCGTATAAAGAATACCTTTCAAACCAACCTTGTTACGCTTCAATGATAAGATAGCGTCATTAACACCTTCTTCGTTGTTACCAATACCAGTAACTTGAATTTCTTCCCAGTCAATAGGAACATTTTCAGCCTTGAAAATGGTCTTTACAGAGTCGGTAATTTCCTTACCAATACCATCACCTATTCAAGAATAGTTAGTAAGTTTGCTATCAAGATAGAAGGAGGAGGACAACAATTGGTGGGGTAAATAACCTACCGGGAATAAGAGTGACATTGTATCTACCACCATATTTAGTAGGCTCGAAAGACTCAGGAGAAAGAGTAGTTGCAGTAGCAAAGGCTCTGCTTGAAGGAGCCTTCAAAGCACGCAAGAGAGACTATTAACTATGTTAGCAACCGGGTCCTCAGCCTAATTATCAAAAACTAAATGATCATTCCATACAACGCCAGTAATACATGGAGTACACATACCTTAGAAACAGTAGATCTAATCATTGTTAATAGAGTGACGATTTGATTGGGTGAAGGATGGAATTGGAAAGAAGCAGGAAGTTGTAAGGTGGGATAAAAGAAAGAAAGGAAAAAAGAAGACAAAAAAAAAAGAAAAATAAATGGAAATAAAACCAGTGATATTAGGGGACAAAACCTATCCAGAAACGATTGGTTGTCATAAACCCCATTTTTGTTTTTTTTTTTTTTTTTTTTTTTTTCTTAATCCTCCCCCCTCTGGTAAAGGTATCGAGAAACACATGTCACAACTATACACCATTCACACCAAGGGACATTGCTCTATCGAATGGGCTGGGTGAATGATTAATTGGTTGATGACATTCACCAACAAGAATCAGAAGAAGTTGTTGCATTGAACCGCTTAATAACCAAATGGAATGGTGCTGAATAATCTCTTTCGGGAATTCAATTCTTTAAAACCCGCTTGGAACACACATTTGAGATATATTTCCATGAACCAATTAAAACACAAGAGTTATTTGTGAGTATATATTCCATCTCTTTTCAAGAGAGAGATCGTAGTTGGTGTGTTCATGTCCTTGATAACCAAAAATAAATCATTAAGTTAAATTCATTTCATTAAATAAATAAATAAATACATATAATATGCATATAAATCACGAAACTCCATATTGAAATAGTAGTGTCCTTACTGTTCAATGTGGCATTTTGGAATCATTCTCTGGTGGCCAAGTTCCCCGTTGCCATCCTTGCCAATTTTTCATCAATGGTGGTGGTTGTTGTTGTGGATCTCCTGCTTGGTTATAATATAGCATACTATCTGATCCATTAACTAAATTATTGGTTCCATTCAACATATCCAAGAAATCAACTGTATATGATTCAAGATTATCAGGATTAATCATATTGCCTTGAACTTCGTCATCAAAGAAATTAGTTGGTAATCCGAGTGAATCTGATGTATGACAGAAAAAGTTGTTAACATTGATTTGATCGGGACCAAACATGTCAGGACCATTTTGATTGAGAAGGTTAAAATTCTGTGTATATTGTTCAGGAGTATTGGCACTACCAGAAGTCACATCTGAGGACGGGCTAAGATCGTGGGTTGTAGCTGATGCGTTTGAACTAGGTCCAGAACTTGGTTGGAGTGGCTTTTGTTGTGGTAAATTGGGGTTGGTGGCATTGGTTATATTGTAGTTGTTAAATAGTTCAGATCGTGAATTATCAACAGAAGATGGGAGTGGTAGACTAATGTTTTCAAAATTTGAAGAAGTTTGTTGACCGTTTTGCATTCGTGAAATTGATGGAAGTGATACAGAATCTTGACGTGGTGGAAGAGAAGGAGGAGGTGGTGGTGGTGGTGGAGGGGGTGGTGGTGCTTGCGCTTGCGATCCAAAACTATCTTGTTGTTGAGTACTTCCAGCGTAATAGTTATTATCGGTGAGTTCAGAAGATCGAGGAGATGGTAAAATATTAGGGGTACCAGAACCACCTCCCAATTTTCCATTTAACGTTCCCAATCCTTGTTGACTTATAGATGGTAATCGTTCTGGCATACCAGGAGAACTAATTTGTGTAAAATCATTTAACTGACCAATATTAGAAGGAATATATCCGACTTTAACGGATGTAGAATGATGAGCTGGAATATTGTTTCGTTCGAAAGTAGCAATCAGATGAAGACTTTGTTCCTTACGGCGATATGCATTTTTATTGCCCACATTAGCCATTTCAGTTAGTAAGGAAAGACCTACATTAATGTATTGAGATGCAGATCCATGAACACCAAATGCAACATTAAACAATACCAAGGTAGAAATTGCTGAATAAATATACTCTCTGTCAAGATACCCAAACTTAGCTAATAATGATAATTCTAAAAGGTATTGATGGGATCGAATTGTTTGGATTGAAGCCTGTAAAGAAGCATTAAGAAGAACAATAATATCTTTAGGGTATCGCGATAAATCAATTGGGCTTCGCTTTACTTTCATTGATTGCATTCTTTTTCGAACAAAATATAACAACAAAGGTCGGATGGTAAGATTTATACATCTGAAATATTCAGAATGAATATTAACAACATTTCTAGAAGTCTGAAGATTTTCTTTTGTATAATCAACCTTTAATTTATCAGGTAATTCTCTTCTCCATTGATATGCTTCTGATAAAACTGTCAAAATAATTGGAATAATGTCAGTGTTGATTTTCTTTTGATACAGTCGTGTCATCATACTACTGAAAATTTGAGAAATTTTGATGAATTGAACAATATATAAAGCATCAGGATATTCGTCATATCGTGTATGGGTATCTTTTGGAACAGATGCTGGTATATCAGCTGGTAAATCAGTAGTAATAACCTCATCGGGAATCGATAGTGGGAATCCAAACTTTGCACTGCAATATCTATCGATAGCATAGAGTGTCCACCACAAGCGTCTTCTATGTTCCAGTTCGTATCTATTAAGTTCGGCCTTGGCCAAATCATTATGCATTCCAATAACCAGAGCACCACGCATAGCCAATCCACCCAAAAGGAAATTACCAGAAGTTGAATCAACGATTTGATGATAAAATGAATATAGCAATAAGCATTCAACATTATCAACAGAACACACCCCGCTCTGAAGGTTAATAAATGCAAAATTAATGACAACTGAAGCTTTGTTATAGTATTCTATACCAGGGAAAGTTGTGTTTTCAGTAGCTGATGATTGACCAGCACTGTACATTTTGCCGATGGCGAGAATTAGGAGGATTGAAGTGATTTTTAAAATTTGCTTTCTGGAGATATGTAAAACGTCATTGTTTATGCCAAAATAAAGGTTATAGAGTTCGTAACGGAATCGACCAGGATTAACGAAATAGAAACATTCACCTAAGAAAACGTTGAAGCATTCGAAATATTTAAGGGCATCATCATATGGAGGTAAGTTGAGTTCTACTGAGATGACAGCATGTCCGGGTTGTTTTGTTTCCACGACATACTGATCATTCCGCATATAAACAACTGTACTACTTGGAGAAGTGGTTTCACCTGTTTGGTTGTCGAGTTCTTTAAAACTAACATTTGCCGCAGGAAAATACCTATTAATTTCATCGCCAAACTCAGTTAAAGAAGTAGACCCAGCGACAAGCGAATCCTTCCTGACAACTTCAGTATCCAGTATTCGTTTGTGGAAAGGATGATCATCATGATCAAATGCAGTTGGGCTCTGTGAAGAGTTGACTTTCGTTCGTTTGTTGAATGCATTATATTGATCATCTTCAGATTTAACTCTTTTGCCTCCATCTCCTTCGTTGGCATTACTATTTCGAAGACGATCAAGTTCGATTTTAAGAGCTGAATTTTCATTTTGAAGACTTTGAATGTATTTGAGAGTAACGACGATTTTGCGTTCAGATTCGATATAAGTACATTGGGATTTTGATTTTGCACAGTTGTCGCAAGGATTTCCACCGTTGCACTTTTTGTGCCTTTTCCGACATCGTTCACATGCAACTGACACTCTATTATTATTATTATTACTGCTTGGTGCTGCTTTGTCTTTATCGAATTTGTAAGATTGAGAAGTTGGTGATGGCAACATTATTTTCTATAGAAGAATGAAAAGCCTCTAAAAAGGGCAGGACTTGGAAGTTAGGATATAGAGTAGTTAAATATAGTTTTTGTGTTACAAGATAATTTGGTGGGAGTATTATAAAAACTGTATAGTGCGATGTGAAAAAAAAAAAAAAAAAAAAAAAAAAAAAAAAAAAAAAAAAAAAAAAAAAAAAAAAGAAAGAAAGAAAGAAAAAAGAGGTTATTTTTTTTATTCCAGTTGGAGAGGAAATTTTCATGCTATACGCTTGACCGTCACCAATAGAACATGTTCCGTAGAGAGAACGAGAGGGAAAAAGAGCAGGACGCGAAAAGAAGAAAATATGGCCGAGACAGGCAATGGCTGACACAATTATAATCAGGAACCTGCCCTACGGTTGACAACTATTATCACCTGCACAGTGGCCAAATGAGACGTGGAGGTTGGTGATGACGATACTCGCGTTGTTGTTAATTCTTCTATGCGCACTAACTACGTGACAGTTAATCCCTCGGCCCTTCACCGCCCCCGTGACAAAGTCGATGAGGTAAAGCTCATTCTTTATGTCACGTGAGCTATTTATTAGTCATGCTTACAGAGCGCTTACCTGATATGGCAGGCTGGCATTTTGCGTCGTTGATTGGCTGAAAATTTCCCAAGAACCGAAAGAACCTGAAATTATTTTCCTCCTCCCTTTCTTTCCACACACCCACCCACACACATCACTCAATTCACACATATAATGTCTGCTGTTACTGTAAGTTGTTCGGCATTCCAATTCTTGTTTTGTTTGTCTATTGTGTTAACACGCCAATTGCTGTAGCGTACTGCTGTCAAGGTCGACTGGGCCAAGATTGTTTCTACCCTCGGACTCACCGGTTCTACCGTTTCTTCTCTTCAAGCTTTCCGCAAGCGTAACGAAGATGCTCGCAAGAAACTTCTCGACCTTGCCGCCGCTCCTACCGATGTTGACTTTTCTTACTACCGCAGTGTTTTAAAGAACCAAGATGTTGTTTCTCAAATTGAGCAATCTTTCAAGTCATTCAAGCCTGTCTCTTACGATGTTTCTAAGCAAATCAAGACTATTGAAGCTTTCGAAGCTAAGGCCCTTGAAAACGCTAAGGAAACTGCTTCATCCGTCGAAGCTGAATTGAAGGATTTGGAAGAAACTTTGAAGAACATTGAGACCGCCAGACCTTTCGACCAACTTTCTTTGGAAGACTTGCATAAGGCTAGACCTGATATTGAAGCTAAGGTTACTGAGGCTGTTACCAAGGGTAGATGGGAAACTCCTGGTTACGACGAGAAGTATGGTTCTCTTGTTGTCATGTAAGAAAATTAATGTTATATATATTTTTTTTCAATGCGAGTATACAACTATAAATATAAAGCATTTTATTGTGATCTCTTTTTTTGTCTAGTGGGCCTGTTTCTGATTGGAGTAGTAATTTTTCGTGTAATTTTTTGCATGGGTTAGGGTGTTCTCAATGTATGTACTCAGGATATCTGGCATATACCATTCAAGAAGATGAATGGGAAAAATGCCATAGAATCAAATATACATGCATTTCAAATTATGTGATTTTGCTTAATTTTCCATATTATATACCTACTTGCTTATATATATTCATAACAATTGGTACTTAATAACCATATCTTCAATCCACAGAACTATTTACACCAAAATATATATATTATTTTTTTTTTTTTGGTTATATATGTACATGAAATGGAATTAAATTTTTATCTAGATCTAAATGAAGTCAATTATTTTGTTCTTTACATACTTTATATTAATCAATTGAGGGTCTTTTAGTTGTTATTTTTTGAATCTCTTTTACTTTCTAAATCAATAATTGTAGAATAATATAATACCTACATATATATACATTTTTTTTTTTGTTGGTTAGCTTTATTTTGCTATGTATATAGTATTTTATCAAAATTTTGAACGTTGAATTCATTTTTTTTGTTAATTATTCTCACTTTTTATTTCATATATATATATACATATAGTATTTATCATGTTGAATTTTTTTTTTTAATTGTCCTCACTTTTTATTTCATATATATATATATATATATATATATATATATATATATATATATAT
>JAJMJJ010000394.1:0-16726 GCA_030568955.1 Geotrichum siamense (nom. inval.) | reverse complement strand
GATGCTGAATCGATAAAAACTGGTAATGCTGGTAGCAGAGCTGGATGTGGAACCATAGCGATTGCTAAGACTTGATGCCGATATTTTTAGCGAAGAACAACATGATGCAAATATTATCTGTTAAGAAAAACATATACTATTCACTATAAAATACTTTACATTTTAAATAGGTACGTACTATATACTTTTGTGCTTACTTACATGTAGCAATTCACCAATATGAATTTAATTTGCCATTCAATTGTAATGATTTACAAGTACTCTGTACATTTTTAATTGTTTCAAAAAATTTCTAGAAACTTCTTTCTTTAAGGGTTCTGTATAATCAAAGCACCTCACAGGTAAAAGTCCATACCTGATTTTAAGATAAACTTATTATGAAATATTCTATCCAATTATATATATCAGGAAAATTTAGTATTAAAGAATAAAAGTAAAGAAATTTTTTTGAGCTTCACTAGTTAAAAGATATTACATGCATGGATCCTAGTATGTTAAATTTACTCAGGGAAAGGACCTATCTGAGTTCAAAAACAATATGTAGATGAGTTGGTATCCTTAAGACCATTGGAAGATACCTATCTAGATATTTTTGTGCATTCCATATCAAAACCCCCAATCAGATGAATTGTCATGGGATGAATTTTCTTTGGGAGATTCACGTAATGAAGCCAAAGAAGAATAGAATTTGGAAGGTTTTGCCCTTTCTGATCTTGTAGATGTTGACCTATTTAAAGGCAATTTGAAAGTGGGCGAATGACGAGAAAGAATTCGTGTTTGTTGAAATGATTTATCAACCAACGTTGATGCAGATGAGATTGGTGATTTTGCTCTGATATCAATTATCCGTTTTGGCGATTTATGAAGTGTGTATGCTAAAGTAAGGGCCTTCCGGACAAGGATTTTTTGATATTCGGGATGAGTGATGAAACCTTTGTGAATAGTGTAAGATTTTTCGCGTGGCCAAGGACAAACGAAATATAGTAAATATATTAGTGTTATGAAATGATGAAGTTCAGT
Source organism: Geotrichum siamense (nom. inval.) (assembly GCA_030568955.1). Taxonomy (NCBI): domain Eukaryota; kingdom Fungi; phylum Ascomycota; class Dipodascomycetes; order Dipodascales; family Dipodascaceae; genus Geotrichum; species Geotrichum siamense (nom. inval.). Next base: position 15,706 of record JAJMJJ010000394.1, on the reverse strand, counting down.
TTTCGATGTTTGTGAATGTCGCAGTACAGGAGGATTGGAAGTATCGCGATCAGTTCGACTACTAGTGAAGTGTTCGAGGAGTTGTTGGTATGTGACAGACTGAGCGGGTTGAGATATAGAATCATCTTCTCCAGAAAAGTCAGAATTAAAATATTCACCTTCTTCTTCTTCGTCTTCCTCCAAATAGTCAACAGGAACAGGGATTCCCCATACAACCAAATCATCGTCGTCTTCCTCTTTGATAGCATCCCAATCAGGCTTGGACCTCTGTCGGGTTTGAGGCCTCTTGTAATCTGATTGAGAATAGGCATGTCTATTTGGTTTCATGCGATCATTAAAATAACCAGGGAAGTGGTCTCGGTCACGTAAGTCAAAAGTATCAACTTCTGTTGCAGCTCTCGACATTGACCTAATCTGTGGTTGAGAAGCTCTAGAAGACTTTCGCTGCATTGATCTCGTCTTTTTCTGGAACATAGAAGCCAGTAACGTTCCTTGAACTGTTTCATACGGGCTGGCATTTGTTGCAGCAAGGTCCTGACTTGGAGATGTCAGTGGTAATTTCTGCAACTGACGGTCTCTAGGGTCATACCCGGATGTTATACTTCCTGCTGTCGAATAAGCCTTTGGAAACTTCGATCTCGCAATAATCTGAACATCGCTATTATAAAATGAAGACGGTGTCCCAATCACACTTCCACTCCCCCTTACAGACCATGCACCACCTTTTGACTGTTTGTTGGACTTTTTCGAGTTTCTCTGTTTACCGTCGCCTACTTCACTTTGTGTCGTATTGGATCTCCTCCAGCTTGAAAATATCGCACTAATCATGAGGTTGGGATAGGTGTGTAAGTGTAGCCAATGGATAAAGCAAATGTTTTGAAGACAAGGCAAAAATGGTGAAATTGTTTGTGGGGGAAGAAACTTCGGCTCTCATTTCAAAACAATTCTGACTAAGCTCAATTGTGTGTGTCTACTAAAATGATTGATATGCACGGCTGGACGTACTGGGTCCTGTAAAGAGCCGAGGAACTCAGTTATACAGAACATTTCAACAACCAATTGATCTCAGTTAAGATAGCCCTAATTGATATCATCAAATTTGTATCTGTTAATAAGTATAAAAGTTGTTCAATTAGTTAATTAAGAAAGCGTCTCCAAAATTGGCATCACTTGAAAGCAACAATCAATTGATCTTTGTCATTACACACATGTGCTCTGATCGTTTGAAATACAAAAGAATATCAACATTTAAACATAATTTCACCAATTATCAAGTTCAATAAATATGGAAAAAAATGTAAATTTAACTTACTTTTATGGCCGTGTTGGGATTGTTAGAAACAAAAATTTGAAGTTAGACATACCCTTGAATTAAAAGTACCATCTTTTGGGTAATTGTAATTGGTTATAAAATATAAATTTAAATATTTTAAATGATTGTTTAAGGTTGAATATGCTATGTAAAAGTATCTTTCTATTTTATAAATAAATTGTGAGGTATATATGTATGGATGTACGTCTGTATATATGTCGCATATATGTTTCGACATATACACTATTAAGTATTGTCGTTTGGACCGCTCAAGTCACTATATGATGATTGCGACAATCTAAATTAATCAAGGTATTTAAATAAATTTCTAAGATCTATAAAAATAAATAAAAATTTATCAAATTAAGCAAGTCAACATAGGATCATGTTTTTGGTATTAAAAAGAGTTCAATTTAAGTGGGGTCGTGAAAAAATCAAAAATAGAAAAATGACATAAGAAAAATAAATTATCTCTTTTGATTCCCAAAAAATAAATCACAGGTAAAGGAAAAACTACAAAATACACAAGCGATTGTTAAATTATTTTATGTATTTTAGCAAAAAGAAGCTCTAAAAAGGGTATATGAGGCAAAATTTTTGGCTAACTTTGAAACTCTTTTTTCTTACCACCAAATGAACTTCAGTATTTTTGATAACAGTTCAATATAACATTGTTTTACATCACTGCATTGTGCTCTTTTGCTATTGTTAATACTGCAACAAGAAGTACAAATAATCTTTATCGTAGTTGTATCTCTTTGGCGGATAAACTTAACTTTGAATGTTCTTTTGGATTTCAGAAAACGAAATGTAGCCGTTCAAGCACTCAATTCATGGCAACTGTAATGAATTGTTTTGCACAGTCACAAGAATAAAAATAGATTAGTATAGAGCAATTGATAGTATAATTTTGATCTGTAAAAAATCCAAAATCAAAGCTTTTTGTCAGTCAATAGAGACGCATTTCAACAGATATCAAAAAAATTATTTATATTAACCAAACTACAATTAAAATGTATTTCCAGAAGTTAAAATTTTGTTGACGCTAAAATCTTGGAAGATTGAATTCTTTCAAAGGAGGATTGCCCAAGTAATTGGAGGGGCAATTGTGGCTTCTTGGGGTGCAATGATAATATATGGTACAATTATAAATATTGCTATTCCCAAAATATGTGGTAGCTTCTTTCAAAGAAATAAGCATGTTTATAAGTCAGCAACTTTTGGTTACTCATATTCTACGCCAATTAAAAAGTTACGAATTTTCAATATGTCAATTCCAACTAGTGCTCAGTGTATGGTATTACTAGGCTTTGCAGTACTTCCGTTGATTGAATTCTTTTGCAACTACGAGTTATTTCATGGGGACACACAAATTAGCTCCTATATTGTTCAGATTTGTAGATATGTAGCTGATTTAGGAGGTATGATAGAAATGTTTGAACTCCCTCTTATTTTTCTGTATGCTGAAAGAATTGATATTATGATATGGGGCATAGGGTGGTCATTTAAAACTTTCAAAGTGTATAACAGATAAATCTCTTGTGCCATGTTTAACAATGGATTGATTCACAAAATTACAACGTTCATTTATTAATATGGAAGGAAAAACCACCCTAATATATTGACGGAGAATGTAATTATTTGAAGAATAGGATCAATTGCAATTCGCACACTTGTTATGATATTTTCACATATATACTTAGGAGACTCTAGTCTTGAATTCTATTTAATTATTCATTGGGGTCTGGTTATTCTTTTTTGGTCGGCATGCAAAGACACTTTCAGAAACATACAGGAAATCAACTAATCTATGTTTCTATTGCAATTTAAAGTTTTGGCAGAGTAGTTAAAATAGTCAGAGTTCGAATATCTGGTGCTTGGTCCAAAGCTGAATTAATATTATAGAATGAACATTTGTAAAGCTAGAAATATCATATTTCAAACTGTGGAATGTGACTTCGGGCCATCATGTTTTCGTTAATTTCCCATATACTTTTGAGCTTTGGCAAAGTCACACATTTACAAAATACCCTTCCACTAATGACTGTTCCAATTTAATCATCTGTACCTGTCGTCAGTCTGGAATTACAACAACAATTTCCAATAATAACAATATAGTAACAATTCCTGTACCAGTTAATGTTTCTTATGAACATACTTGTAGATTTAAATGACATTGTCCTACTTTTATTTTTTGCTGAATGTATTGGATTTACTTCTACCTATTCCTTTTTGTGTTCATTACCAGTCTTTTGTAATCAAGTAAGATTTATTTGGGTCACTCAATTAGAAAAACATCTCAAAATGTTTCATGACAAGTAAATCAGCCTTGCAAACAAAAATATATATATTGAAATCCATGCTACCGAAGATCCCCCATTATTTGGTTTAATGGAAAAATTTGGTCCCAACCAAAACGAGAAAGATATTTATGAATACAACAAGATTACTACCGAAATATCTCATAGCACCAACTCAGAACAGAAGTGAACCGTAGATATGAAATATAATTACATTCCTTTTAAAATTCATGTAGATCGCACACATGACATTAATAAAATTGTCCAGGAATGGTGAAAGTTTGGTAGTTTACGTGTGTAGCCCTCCTACTATGAATGTTACAAAACCAATGAATAACTCATCTTCTAGAATTGAATTCCTTGAAGATTTTATTACCTGGTAAATTTATCACATCACATGCCACAAAAATTTCTAAATTGACTCAATATTATGCCACTTTCCCTTGTTGAGAGCAGAAAAAAAAAATTCAAATCACCTAATTATTGAAGTATTTAGTACAAAATTGAAGAAATAAATGTTTTTAGAATTATAAACTTCTCAAAAAAAACAAAAACAGATCGATACCTACTTTGTTATCTGATATAAATACCTATGTTCGAACTTACGCTCTTGAGTTGGTGCAAATACTATTGTATGGAACTGATTTATTTTCATGATGAAAAAAATTAAAAGGAAATTTAACCATGTCCAAGTATTTTGAAAAGAATATGAGAGCAAGATAAGGATGGATGTTTATGTAATTTTGTAAAATCAGTTTACAGATTAAAAAATGAGCCCGGTTTTATAATTATTTTGTAAATGTAAACTAGTATATTACAAGGTTAATAATATTATCATAATTGAGAGTATATCCAAATTGATCATGAAATAACTTTACATTATGATGCTATTTTTATTGCAAAATAATATTAGCTGAAAATTCCAACGTCAAATATTTGATAAGAGCGATATCCAAGTTTTTGTTATTCACATAGATGCAAAAATCGTGGAAGTATTAAAAATGAAACGTATGTCTGGGAGTGAAAAACAGGTGTATAAAATTTATCTACAAAATAGAGAATTCCCAATTATTAAAATATGAATGTATTTCTAACTTATGTGTAATTGAAACATGACAATACCATAATAATTACAGAATTATATTTCTACAGTAACCTTCCAAGGTCGAATGTATAAAGAATGAAGTATATATTACACTTAGTTGTACACAGCATGTAATTTATTTAGGACGTGATTGATTGTGCTGGTATTACAGCTAAAATTGGTACATAGATGATTTCAAGTTTACTGATAGAACTTTTTTCACCTATGTAGGACTGTACTGCCAATTGATTTTGTAATAGAATTATACTATAAAAAAGTATACATTAAAGAATTATAGCGTTCATGTCAAGGAAATATAAATTTTTTAAAGATGATCTCCATGTTCTGAATTGTTATACAGTACTCTTCACATTTCTTTAAAAGTTCTCTGTCCGAAGTTTTCGTACTATGAATCAATTTTGTTAATGTGATGCCAAATCTAGAAGCTGTATCAACTCAATCGATATTTATACATACAGTAAAATTGTTTGATATTAATTTTTTCTTATTTAATTTAAAGCATACACAATGTATTTGGGATGTATAGAATGTCTATTTGTTGATCATGGTGGTGTCCCTTAATCCCCAATACTTATAGGAATGAGCTGTATGAACATATTTTTATACTAGATCACAGTGATCTAGCCAAATGAGGATCTAATTTTTACATTTTTCTTTAGAAAAATTATCCATTCTTATCAGAGATTTTTGTTTCATTCAATTATAATAATGTTTGGTTACAGTTGTATTCACTTTTAATTCCTATTACACTTGACACATAGGACTTTTCCGATTACAAGAATTTTCTGTAAAAAGTTAGTACGGTTTAATTTAGATCTATACACGTGATAAAATGCATTAAACCAGATTAGGACGCTGAGTCAAGTGGAGGGAAGTATTCTCTCTGCGTACAAAAAGTTTGGCTTGCGACAAAAAAGTATCTTTTCCTTCTTATCACTCAAGTTATTATCATTAAAAAAAATTCAATCAGTAGCTTTTCCCTCAAAATAACATTAGAAATGAGCACTTACAATGAATATGGATCGGTAGATAACAGTACAGCTGATTGGGATAGAAGGAATCAACAGCACCATTTAGTTGATGATGATGAAAGAGTTTATTTATTAGAACCTTCGAGAGAACATCTGATAGCGAAACAAGAAAGGGCAAAAAGTATTAGGAGGGCACGATTTTGGTTTGGAATTAGAATTATCAGTTCATTTGTGTTGATAGGGGTGTTCTTTGGCTGGATGGCTATGGTAGATTGGCCTTCGGAATTAGTAAACGCAACTAGAGTGAGAATTGATTCAGTAGCGTTACATCAGTTGATCGAGTCGGGAGCTAGTATTCGAATCAAAGGAGATATTGCCATTGATTATGATCTAGTAGATAGTGGTTCTGTGCGCTCGAAAATTGTCAAATATGGGGCATATCCATTGTATTCATTAACATTAGGCAAGTCGAGAGCTGAGATTGCGTTCAAAAACTACAAGAAAGAAGAAGATGAGTACTCCCATGCAGTTACCGCATACATGCCATCAACCACAATTATAGTACGACATAATACCACCACCCACTTTGATTTTATTACCAATTTAACTGAATTTGGAAGCGCTAAGTTATTAGCTTCAGTTGTTGAAAGGATTTTAACGCAACAAGAAATTGAATTCAAATATAAAACTCGATTACCTGTACGTAAAGGATTACTACCTTTGGGAGTATGGCCATTTACACTCCATGGTGTTGTGAATCCTCAAACTAGTATTGATACTAATGATATCAAGCTGGAAGAACTACAAATGGCTAAAGTACCAAAAGGAGGATTAAAAGTCGAGACTACAATGAGTGCAATGTACAACTTCTCAGCTTCAGCAGAAGTACCTGGCTTGAATTGGGATGTGTATCTTCCTGGATGTGATGAAGATGAATTCTTGTACGTGACGGACGTAGCTAATTTGCCTTTGAAAATGGTACCATACCAAAACAACTTTTTGGAAATTTATTCTTATATCGAAGAATTGCCGAAAAAGTTTAATGAAAAGTGTGAGGAGTCTAATCATACTGCGTTTGATATGGCTGTTCAGCAGTATCTTTCGGGGCATCCGATAGAAGTTCTTATTCGAGGATCACCAAAGCAATCACTAGACATTCCTGCTTGGGCTAGTAAGCTTCTTGCTAATTTGCAAGTAAAGCTTCCAATCAAAGCTAACGATGGAGATTCTCAACGCAGACTTATTCAGCAACTTGAATTTTCCAATTTTGTTATGAAGCTTCCACCTCCACCAAGCCATAATCCAATTTTCAAACCTGCGCCACCGAAGAAAGGACTTCCTAAGCTTAGTGCTCATATCAAAGTCACTCTTGTGCCACCATCTCAACTCAATCTTACGCAAGACCTTGACATATCTGTAAACACAGCCCGTGGCATAGCACATTTGTATTCACATGCACAAAAGTTTGCAATTGTGAATATACCTGACTGGTTACCATGTGAGACTACCACTGTTATGAACAAAAAGCAGGGTCTTGAATATATTGTTAATTTCAATGTTGATAATGTCCCTATGAATATTACGGATGAAACTCTTTTTGGCAAGGTGGCTAAGCAAGTTATTGTTACTGGAAGTGCTCCTATTGAATTAAAAGCAACTGTTGATGCTGGAGTAGATACTCCCATTGGTACCTTTGTATTTTCTGATATAAATATCGAAGGAGATACTATTATCAGGGCATAATTTAGTGGTAACTTCAATAGAATTGGAGTTTTTTTAGGTAAATATTGTTAAAAAAAATCGGGTTATATTATTTTATACTACATGCAAAGGGCGTAAACATACAAGCATATATATTTTCATTTCTATATTTAACTTTTTAACTATTCTATTTGTTTATTTTATTAAACTTTTATTTTATTTTATTTTTTTTTTGATCTCTGCCCAGAGTATATCACTGGTTGGGTCACAAATCTCTTTTATATTTTTTTTAAATCACAGATCTCCATACCCCACCTCAAAACTGAGTGGCGGCACCATAATAAAGTGTCACATGACCGAATATAAATAGAAGAGATTTAACACATGTGACCAAAAGTAGGACAATAAAATGTTGGGGTAATGACGTAGAAGAAACGGGGCATGTGATTGGATAGATTTGAAAAAACGGCTGACTGTTTCAATTTCCAATTGCCGGCCTGTCCGGGTGTGTCAAATCCCAGTCAAGTTCGAACCTGACATAGAGCACATTTATTTTGGCATTTTCAGCCCAAAATCCATACATTCTATTACAGCGCCTTGCGCTAACATCCTTACTATATCGCATTTATCACGGCACATCTAGTTTCTGGTTTTGCCATGTTTCCATAATATATCCCAACCTGTCATATCTAGAGTATACAGATGTGTAACAAAAAAAAGATAAATCCGAATCATGTGATGGTTGCTGGGACAACGCGTGTGAAAGAAGAGGTGGACAAAACGTGTCTTAACTTTGGTAATGAAAGTAAACAGTTGTCAACGGGTAATTGATGTCAGAACACCGCCACGTGGAAATCACCAACGTTGATACCAGCACGAGGAGGGGGAAGTTTTGATTTTGTACAAAGTGCTGGAGCTTTTTTCAGTAATTTATAATTATATTTACTGGATCGGGAATGCTTCCAATTAGGCAATAAATTTTAGAATTCTATAAAAATCGGTCCAAATCATCAACATCGGCTTTTTGAAACTTTTCAAGAAACCCCTTCTTTTTTTTTTTTTCTTCTTTTTTTCTTTTCTGCATTACTTTTTTTATTATTACTGATACTTTATTTCGCATCGTCAATATACATTCTACTAATACTGTTATTATTGACGCTTTCTGTTTTTGTTTCCTTTATGTCGCTTTAGTACCCTTTAATTGCATTGTGTTTTATTTTTAAACTGCCAAAATTTCAGCCTTAATCCAATTCCAAGTAACTGCGTTGCCCCTGGCAACTGCTCCCCAGCTCATTTCCTTAGCGATCCGCAAATTCTCGGCTTCGTCGACTCAGGAAAATCTTTCAAGCAGCGTGGGATTTGATGCATTGCTACAAAAGAAAAAATCATCGGCCTCGCTGTCGTTAGATTCAAACTCAAATACTACTACTGCCGATTCTCACTGCTCCAGATTCAACGAATTTAAGTCAAATCCTCCTTCAACTGGTATCCCATTCTCCCAGTTCTTCTCGGATACTTTCCCATTACCCATGGCTCAGTCTTATAAACACTGGACAGAGAGATCAAGATTAGATCAAGCAGAACAAGATGTTTTAAGCTTCCTACCCTTTTACCCTCAGCCCGACCCTCATAGAGAAGCTCGATCTCTCAAAGTCGATATCGGAAATGGTAACTGGATCAACGAATTTGAAATTTCTAGACCTAACGAACAGAAAACTCAAGATCTAGTTTTATTGCATGGTTATGGCGCTGGTCTGGCTTTCTATTATCAGAACATGGATACTCTTTCATCTAAGCCAGGTTGGGCATTACATGCTCTTGATCTCTTAGGTTATGGTAGAAGTGCTAGACCTAAATTTGTCATCAACTCAAAAGACCCTTACGAAAAGATAAAAGAAACGGAGGACTTTTTTACCGACTCTCTAGAAGCTTGGAGAATTGCTAGAGGTCTAGAATCTTTCACTCTTGTAGCTCATTCAATGGGTGCTTATATGTCTGCTGCTTATGAAATCAAATATCCTGGCCGTATAAAGAAGTTAGTGCTGATTTCGCCAGCAGGTGTCCCTAGATCACCTTATTCTCTTTCCAAAATTCCTTCGAGCCGACCACCAAAAACTTCTGTCGAAATTCCTCCGTGGTTCAACTATTTGTGGGATTTAAATGTTTCACCTTTTTTCCTAGTCAGAAATACAGGACCAGTAGGATCTAAAGTAGTTTCTGGTTGGACTGCTCGTCGATTTGCACATTTGCCCCCTGCAGAGGCTTCTGCTATGCATCGATATGTCTACAATAATTTTAACGCTCCAGGATCTGGTGAATATGCACTTGCTTATATTTTGGCACCAGGAGCTTATGCAAGATATCCTTTAGCTGAACGGGTTAAAGAAATTAGATGTGAAACTGTTTGGATGTATGGCCAGCATGATTGGATGGACTTCGAAGGTGGAATGGATGCGGTAGAAGAGATTGGAGACGCCAAAGCGAGATTTGAGTTGGTCCCTGGTGCTGGTCATCATGTTTTCTTGGACAATCCGGTAGCTTTTAATAATATTGTGAAAGAAGTTATGCAGGAAGTAGAAAGCAAAAATTTATGAGTAGACGTACATGTAATTTTCTTTAGAGAGAGAAATTATATATATATTGAAACCCCCATTTTAATGACCGAATCATCTAGTCGTATAGTAATTGTTAAAAACAAGTTAGTTTATAAAATGATATTTGAAGCTGATGTATATGTATTTATTTGTTTCAATTTAAATGGTATGTAAATTTGGAAATAGAAATAATCGAAATTCTCTATCGGTCATCAAAATAAGCATCTATAAACAATGCACAAATTAATATATAGATATTATAATTAAGAAAATAACATTAAATCAAAAGCAAAAAATACACATAATTATTAAACACCAGATCTAAATATTTGTTGTCTTTGATTTCGGAATTGAATAGTTTCTCTCCTTTCAAGTATTAATAGACATCTATCCAAGGCATGTTGAGAATATCGTTTACTTCCCACGAATTCAGTTAATAACCTTTGGTAACTTGTGTTCCATCCTAGAGGTAGACGACGTTTAATTTCTGCTTCAATTTTGTTTACTTCATCAACCAATTCTTGTCGCATGGTGTTTCCTTGACCAACGGCATTCATTGTGGAAGCGAAGAATAGTCGAATAGCTTCATCGACATGTTCGGTGGTGACGACAGTGCTAAGGTGAAGCTTGGCTAGAGATTCGGAGATACGGATGATGGCTTCGAGTTGACGAATGGTAATGGGGATGGTTGAGCGCTCATTTGAGTCCTTCTCTGATTGTTTTACGTCCCGTCGGATTGATACAAATTGTGATGCTAACTTCTCTGAAGCCTCGGGTGACAAACGAGGAGCACATCTAGACTTGCAGTAGGAAATATAACGTTTCATGAAATCAATGGGAATTTCACCAACTTGTTCCGTCGTAGTTTTGTTCACATGAATATTCATGACATGCTTAGCAATGCTTAAATCTCGTTCTTCACTGTGTTCATCTTTAACAATGAAAATCATATCGAAACGGGAAAGAATTGTGGTTTGAAAATCAATATTTTCACCGGGTGATTTCATATCATCATAACGACCAAATATAGGATTTGCAGCTGCAAGGACTGAGGTACGTGAATTAAGAATTGTAGTAATACCAGCTTTGGCAATGGAAATGGTTTGTTGTTCCATAGCTTCGTGAATAGCAACACGGTCTTCGTCCCTCATTTTATCAAACTCATCAATACAAATAACACCACCATCCGCTAAAACCATAGCGCCTCCTTCAAGATAGAATTCACGAGTTTGAGGGTCTCGTTGCACTGATGCTGTCAGACCAGCGGCAGAAGATCCTTTACCCGATGTATAAATAGCAATTGGTGAAACTTTTTCAACAAATTTTAAAAGCTGAGATTTGGCGGTACCAGGATCACCAAGCAGTAGAACATTGATGTCACCACGTAACCTCATACTATCCGGCAAAATTTTCTTGGATCCACCCATTAACAAACATGCAATAGCTTTCTTAATATCCGAATTACCATAAATCGAAGGAGCTATACTATTGGAAAACTTCTCATACAAATCTGGTGTTTTGGACAATGCAATAAATTCCTCTTCTTCTTGTTCAGTAAAAACAGCACCTCTTTGAGCATCCATTTCTGATTCTTGTTGAATACCAACAACTCTAAGATATGGATGACGAACTGCAACTGTATTTGCACCTTTTACTTTTGTATTTTGAAAAATGGAGTAAACACCCATAACTATACATCTAGTACCAGGAATAACTTTGTTTGTTAGATTGCGATCAGCTGCTAATAAAATATGTCGAGGCATTTCACCCACAGGAATGGTATCAGGGGCTTCCTGGAGTTTAAGTGTTTGTTGATCAATAAATGATGAATTTTCATGATATACAACATAAGGATTTGGAGGACATTTTCTGTCTCCAGATCTTGCTTCATCTGTTGACAAACACACCTTTGGCATAGACAATCCAGAAAATCCCGATCCAACCTCAATTCTATGCAAATGACGACAATTTCTACAAACTAGTTGTAAGACAGTTGCTTTCGACGATAGTGTAGAAGCACCAATAACAATGCCTGGAACCCTCACCAATTTTGAAATATATTGAGCATTAAGATCTCGAATCAACACAGAATTAGCATCGGATTTGATAATAAGTTGACAGACAGGAATTGTTTGTGCACCAATACTGTCTTCATGTTGAATTTCATTAGGATATACAATTTTCATAGCGGCTTCCCGAATCGCTTTTTCAAACAGAGGAATCAAATCACCCGGTTCTTCAGCCAATCGATTACCAAGAACTGGAGATCTTGCAATCAAATGCGCCATATCCACAGTCAATGAATAATTTCTAACCAACACATTTTCTCTCAACTGATCACGATACACATATCGATTGTCATCGTAAAACTCCAGCACAAATTGCCTGAACTCTCTCTGAATTTCTGCAAAAGTAGTTTCCGGAGAAGAATCTCCCGGAAGAACATTAGTTGAGTATACTCTTGCTTTATCAAATGACATTGTTGGCAAAGTATTATGAAAGAAGAAAATAAAGGGTAAAAAGGGAAGGAGAGAAAAGAAAGGAGAGGGAAGGGAAAATAAAAAGGTAAACAAAAAAATTACAATTAGGTATCCTATTCAAGTAATTAACGCGTTTCAATTAGAACTGATTGGGAAATATAATAGAATGAGACGCGAAAGTTTTAAAAAAAGTAGGGTAATAATATATGACAAATAAATTAGAAATGATTACATAATGATTATTACTAAGTAGATTGTAATAACCTTAATTTAGCTCGATTGGGAGTCAAGTACTGGTATCTGCTGTCGACCCCAGCCCATCGGGTTAGGCCACGACAGAAACAAAACCGCGGAACGGGTTCTACAGGGGTAACGGTTGATAAGGAAAGTTTTATTTATATCGGTCACAATCAGAATTATTTTAGCAATCACCACATTCTCCTTCTCCTCTTTTCCTTCTTATTCACCTGTGAGAACGATTTCTACTTGGGACTTTCTTATCAGGAACTGAAAAAACAAATATATAAGGTTTAGCTGATTTTCCATTTAAAGCTTGACAATAAAAGAAGTTCCCATATAATTCGCTCTTCTTATTTTTATATATTTTCATCCCATTTTCTCTTCTTCTTCTCTAGGCGATTAGAAGATTATCAATATCTCTGTCATAATGGTAAGTCATAATTCTGTCTCTAACGTTCTTCGCATAACTCAGGTATTCTGTGCAGTGATTTGGTGTCTTCTTGTCGCTGGACCTTCGTTTGGATTCGCGGCTATTAAACCAATTCTTCTTGCCGAAGGTGTCTACCGTGACTATTGTACACCGGCAGAAATTGCAAAAGGAGTTAAAATATGTCAAAAACAAGATCTTAAGCTAAACATGATCTTCACTGTCGCTGCTGTCGTTACAAACGCATCCGGAGTTTTGGTTGGTCCCATCTTGGATACTTATGGCCCCAAAGCATGTGGTCTAATTGGTGCTACATTTATCATTATTGCTTGTTTTATTTTGAGATCAGCTAGTGAAATAACAGCGTTTGATGGTTATATTGGTGGTTATACTTTCCTTGCTCTCGGAGGCCCTTTCACTTTTATTTCATCCTTCCAATTATCAAATACTTTCCCCTCATATTCAGGTTTGATTCTAGCTCTTCTTACGAGTTCATTTGACTGCTCGTCAGCTGTATTTTTATTCTATAGAATTGCATATGAGAAATCTGGTGGAACTTTCCATATCCACCAATTCTTCACTCTATTCTTAATTGCTCCAATTTTCATTGTGTTGTGTCAAATCTTCCTCATGCCTAAGGAATCGTATGTCACTTTAAAGGAAGTGGCATTAGAGACAATGGTAATTGTTGATGAAGATTCAAGTGAATGTTCATCAGTTTCAGTCGATCCAACTCCTACTGAAACAACCAGTCTTTTATCCGACCCGAATGTCCAAGCTCACAAGTATGTTGACAATGTTAGTGATCAAGAAGCTCCAGTCAAAAAACACTCACATAAGCATGATTATTCTATTGAAGAAAATTCAGGAGTTTGGGGAGTTCTTCACGGACAAACTGTTGTTCAACAACTTTACACTCCTTGGTTCTCATTGATGGTTCTATTTGCCTGTATCTATATGATTCGTATCAACTATTTCATCACTACAGTATTTTCCCAATATATCAATCTTCTCGACTCATATGATTTGGCTGTTAAACTCACAAAATTCTTTGATGTTGCCCTTCCATTGGGTGGTGTTATTGCTATTCCCGTTGTGGGCCTCCTTCTTGATCATGTCTCGACTTTCGGGGTTATCTTAATCCTTGTCTTTATGGCCTTTACCATGGGTACCCTAGGTATAATCCGCAATTCTCTTATTGCTGGCTATCTTAACGTCAGTCTTCTAGTTGTTTTTAGACCATTTTTTTACACCGTCATTTCCGATTATACGGGCAAAGTTTTTGGCTTCGACACATTTGGAAGAATCTATGGACTCATTATGTCAACAGCAGGTATTTTCAACTTACTTCAAGCATTCTTGGATAGAACCACTCATATTTACTTTGAGGGTAATCCAGTACCAATCAATTTAATATTATTGGTTACATCTACTATTGTTGGAATATCATTCTTGGCCTATATTAGATCACAGGTACGTAGTATTAAAAGACAACAACTCGAAAATGAAGCAAGAAGTGCACCTGTGTTGTCAATGCCATGAAAATGTTGGTAAATATATATGTTAGTTTCCTTTTGATTATATTTTCATTTTTGGTTGGTTGGTATACACATACATATAGACTCCCATATAATTTATTGTTAAGGACCAGAGATTATTCTGTATTCGTTATTTATTTTTATAAATTCGAGTGCAAAAAAAGTTTGATTTCTTATCATTCTTTTTTTGGGGATTAACTATTAATTTGATCATATTGCTCGTATCCCCTCGCTCGCTATAAATATATTATGACTAGAGGATACGTACTGCTACTAGATACGGCATAAGGTACCGTAGGTACATCCGTAGTATCAATAATGTAGCTGCATCCTTAATAATTCTCAATGTATGTACTCACTTAATTGTATCCAACTTATCATCAATTGTCCTCCAAATCCATCATTCCTTTTCCAGTCCATTTTAAATAATAATACCAAACACACAATCTAATTACCCTTCTAACTCTAACCCAAGTCCATTTAGGTTTTTCACCAATCCAAAACCACTTACTCTGAGGATATTGAGGCCATTCACCATGTCGGATCAGGTGGCATATACGATGACTTAATGGAGGTGTACTGATGTCAAGAGCACAATGAAACAAAGTATTCTGCGCTGATGGCGACGGTTGACCAAAAAGTGAAATAATATTAGGATTAGGTGCAGTACAAGGTCGGCTTAAAAGTTCCTGTTCACTTGTTGCTGTTGTTGAATAGCTTTTATTTGATATGCCACTATTATTATCAAAACGTCGACGTCGAATATTGTTGCAATCAACGACCAATAAATTTTCAAAAGACCTAATTCTCCTTACACTTTTATCAAAAACTGGAGTCGAAAATGTTCTCACCTTCCCACCACCATAACACATTTGGTTTATATAATACAATGATGATGTCGATGAAATAGATGTAGGAGAAGTATTGTATTCTATTTCAGAGTTATTGTCAAAAATCATAGCAAATGTAAAATTGTCATACCTAACGTTGTTGGGTATGAAGTATGTAAGGTAAAAATATTTGTTTTTAAGAGAAGGG
>JAJMJJ010000393.1:0-16760 GCA_030568955.1 Geotrichum siamense (nom. inval.) | reverse complement strand
ATATTTTTTTTTTTAACTTTTATATACCTTTATTTTGTATGCTCTTCTGCATTTGTATTCACTTTATGAAACACTTAAGATATATATCAACAATTTTAGAAAATGTATAACTTCTTATTCTAATAATTATATACATACATTAATAAGATAAAAACCTTGGGCCCTACTATTACTATATATATATATATATATTTTAAGTTTATTTGATTTTTAATGTGATCCAATAATTGAGGTTTTAATTTCCTTGAGCATAGACAGCAGCTTTTGAAACTTCAATTGGAGCAGGGATACCAGTCCAAATCTGGAATTGTTCTACACCTTGATAAAGCAACATATCTCTTCCGCCAATAGTTTTATAACCAGCTTTTTCAGCATATCCCATCAATGGAGTAACAAATGGTTTATAAGCAACATCCAAGAATGCATGAGTAGATGAGGTAGAGCTTGAAGGAGCACCAAATAGTTGTGTGACTGCAGCAAGAACTTCTTCTGGTAATGGCTTATCTGCAGGAACACAGGAAACAGCATAAATGGGTTTGGATGCTAACTTAGGAACATTATCAACTGGGATAACTTTAACATTGTATTCAGGAGGGAATGCTGATGCAACAGTTTCCGCGTTAGCAGTTGTGCGGTTTAAAATGTAAATGGTTTCAAGCCCAAGTTCATGAAGACCTGCAATAGCTGCACGTGAAGTACCGCCGGCTCCGATTACTAAACCTACCTTGCCAGAATTGGGTGCAAGTTTAGTTGCACCAGCATTAAGGAATGATTGCACAACACCAACCCAGTCAGTATTGTCTCCTACGAGACGTCCACCGTCGGTAGGAATAATTGTGTTAACTGCTCCAATAAGTTCTGCTTGAGCTGAAATTGATGAAAGGTATGGCATGACTGCAAGCTTATGAGGAATAGTTACAGATGCGCCCCCGAATCGTGAACCTAATTCTGCAATATGCTTAAATACTTTAGCCACGTCTTCGGTTTCAAATGTATAATATTTATGTTCCAGTCCAACGGCTTCAAAAGCAGCATTATGAAGAGAAGGTGAAATAGAATGAGCACAAGGATTACCAGTGACAAAAAATTCCTTTCTTTCTAAACCACCAATTCTATGAAGACATTGATGAATTTCCTTAATGGTGAGTTGGCCAGGAGCTGCCTTAAAGGGGAAGGATTCATGGTTAACAGGAGTTAAAACTTTGTTAAGGACACGACTGAGTTGACCCGCAAATCCCATATTAATAGCAATTAAAGGTTTTCTAGTATGTTTCACACGAAAGTTTTCGAGAGAAATATTATCTTCCAAGCAAGTAGCACTTCCAACAAACTTGACAACGTCACCAATAGCAAGAGCTTCTTGATAGTAGTCTTCCCAAACAGGATTTTCCCATTTGAGATCTCCAGAAATATCATGATGAGAAGCAAAAATCTTAGTATATCCTTTTTGAGCTATAGCTCTTGAGTGAAGACCATCAGACCAAGTCAATTCAAGATCAACAATATCTAATCCAAGTTTGAAAGCCAAATTAATGAGCTTTTCAGCTTCTTCCTCAGCATTATCAGGAAATTTACCACCTTGAGACTTCGTGCGAACAGTATAAACAATAGGAAGAGATGTAAGTTTTCTAAGATAATGAACCTGCTCGTTAACATAATCAATACTAGGAATGTCACCCTCCTGACCCTCCTCATGAAGAAGATCCACACGAAGTTCTACTGCACTGGAACCATTCAAACTTTCCTCGAGCTTATCGAATTTCTTGAGATCAGGCATAGTTAAGCAGACAAATGCTGATCTATTCTTAGGAATCTCAAATGTGCGTGAACCAGTAATTGTTTTCAATGCTAAAGAGAGTGATTGCTTGACCTTAACTTGTTCAGAGTCTTTGAATGAGAAGTAGTACATGTGACTTGAACATTCTTTGTAGAAAGGTTCACGTCGCTTGTAAACAGCCAAAAGATCGGTGGTAAAAGCAGGTCGAGTCTTGTCAATATTAAGATAATCAATAATATCTTCTGTCTTTCTATGAATGTGAATAACAATTCTTCCCTTAGAAACCAAATCTTTCAGAAGATCCCTAGCAGCAGGAATCTCAACGACACCACCACCACATGCTACCACGTAACCTCTAGGGTTAGCTTTAGTAAATTCTTCCAAGTTCTTTAGTTCTTGATCTCTGAAATAATCCCAACCCTTGTTTGCAATTACTTCTGGGATTGTAGAAGAAAGCTTCTCTTCGAGATAGTCATCCATATCTAGAAATTTGAGCCCAAGGAACTCGGCAATCCATTTACCCATATAAGTTTTACCAGCCCCTCTCATGCCAATTAAAATAATGGTTTTGTCTCCGTTAGGAACACCAGTAATTTTAGAAACTTCCTCGCTGGAATCGCTATGACTCGTCAATTCAACGTTGAAAACTCTATGAAGAATATCCCACCAGCCAGGCCAAGTTTTTTCGACACATCTGCGTTCGTTAATCAAAACATCGTTACGGATAACGGCTGAAATAAGAGACATACTCATAGCCACTCGATGATCGTCATAAGTTCGAATACCTTCAGGACCAGGAATAGAAAGTTTTTCAATTGGTTTACCATCAATTTCAAGACCATCTTCGTGTTCACGAGAAACAATACCGAACTTAGCTAATTGAGTCATCATAGCATCTATACGGTTACACTCTTTGACACGTTGATTAGCAATACCGTAAATACGAGTAGTTCCTTCGGCAATAGCAGCAAGAACAGATGCAGTTAAGAAAGCATCAGTCATAGGTTCCATATCAATATTAGGAATAGCTTTAAGGGTTCCAATAGGAGGTCCTTGAACAGTAGTAGAGTGGGATCCTTGTTCAACAGTACATCCCATAGGTTTCAAAATATCAACTGCAAAACGAGCATCACCTTGAAGAGAACTAGAACCAATGTTAGGAATGGTACAACTAGTACCACTGATAGCAGCAAATGCCAAGGGGTAAGTAGCAGAACTAGCATCAGATTCAATAACGTATTCAGAAGGATTAGAATAGGAGCCTTTAGGAATAATGTAAGTATATTCTTCTGAAGAAGATTTTTCTACCTTAACACCAAAAGTCGCCATCATTGAAATAGTCATATCAATATATAATTGAGATATAGGCTTACCCCCAACTAAAGCCAATGTAACAGGTTGTTCAGCATAGGGGGCACACATAAGAAGAGATGAAACGTATTGAGATGAGACGGTTGCAGCAAGTTCAATACGACCACCCTTGAGATTTTGGCCAGTTGTAATACGTAATGGTAAAGATCCTTCAGCCTCTTCATAAGAAATCTCGCTACCATTAGAACGCAACGCATCAACAAGAGGTCCTATGGGACGTTGCTTCATACGGTTATTTCCCGTAAGAATTAAATGGTCAGCTTCCTTAGAAGATTTAACCAAAGTACCAATAGTTGTAAGAAATCTAGAGGCAGTACCTGCATTGCCCAAGTAAAGAGGTTCTTTGGGGGCAGAAAATTGACCACCGTTACCTTTAACAACTAATGTCTCACCGTGATCTTCCCATGAAACAGTAGCACCACCTAATTGTTGAACAGCATCTAACATATATTTAGTATCATCCGAGTGAAGGAGATTGGTAATTCTGACGGTTCCGGAGCCCATGGCAGCAAGGGCTAAAGCGCGGTTCGAAATTGACTTTGATCCGGGAGGGACAACTTCAACGTGTTTAGGAACATTGCTGAAAAAACCGACCTTAATATTCTCGGACAAAACGACTCTAATAACTTCATCGGAAACCAAAGTAGCTTTAGGCTCAAGACATTTACCGATTCTGCAAAGCATTGCAATTTTCTTTTTGGTACCGTCATTTTTTTTGTCTACGTTCATAATTTCTAACAGCTTATCAACTGGAGTTGCAATATTCTTTGATCGCCTTCTGACAACAGGATCATTCGGAGTAACTGGAAGGTTAAAAGATGATAGGCATTTGGAAAGTCTAGCCACGGCTCCATCGCTGAGATGACCTAAATAACGAGCAACTTCTGCTTCAAGAACCATTCCAAAAGAAACACATTCACCATGCAAAACATGAGGAGCAAGAATGGCTTCATAAGCATGACCAATAGTGTGACCAAAATTCAAGAGATTTCTCAATCCACCTTCTCTCTCATCGGCGGAAACAACTTCAGCTTTAATTCTTGCAGATCCAGTAACAAATCTATGAACTGATTTAATAATTGGTGAAAGGTCGACCTTATTGTCTACTCTAGTTCTAAAAGTTTCGATTAATAATGGTGCATCTTGTTCCAAGTTTGCGAATTCGTTCTCGTCCCAGATGGCAGCAGTCTGAAAAATTCATAAAAGGTTAGTGGGGTTGGAAAAAAAAAATTGATCTACGAAAGAATTCACTCACCTTGATAATTTCACCCATACCGTTAATGAATTCACGTTCAGGAAGGGTCTCAAGGAACTTCAAGTCGATGAAGACATATTTTGGCTGCCAGAACGCACCAATTAAGTTCTTTCCGTGAGGAGTATCGACAGCAGTCTTACCGCCGATGGACGAATCAACCATAGAAAGTAATGAAGTAGGAATTTGTACGAATCTAACACCTCTCATGAATGTAGCGGCAACATAACCAATCATATCGCCGATAACACCACCGCCCATAGCAAAAATGACGGTATCTCGAGTACATCCTTGAGACAAGAGAAAATCTTCAATTTGAGCTTTAGTAGTTCGGGTTTTCGAAGCTTCTCCAGGAGGAACAATGTATTTGAAAAAACGAGACTCTAAATTTCGTGCTTTGATTTCTTTTACAAACTTTTCTTCAAATAGTTCAATGTGAGAAAACTTGATGATATTTTGATCGGAGATCAAAACGTATGTTGAGGATTTCAGGTTGTCGAGAATGGTTGAGATCATATGATCTGTGATATGGTAACCAATATGAATGGTTTCAGATCCCAAGATAGGGACCTTCGTTAATTCGTAAGTTGTCGTCATATTGGCGTGGACACTTAGAATATGGAAGCGTGGGAAAAGTGAAAAGATCGATATTCCTGTAAGCAGATATATTTTATGAAAAATGTTAATGCAAATAGAGTCATGATAGGGTTAGGTTTGCAATTTACCCCAGCATGCCTCAGTTAGGTATTTTCTATAATTGGTAATTCCCTATATACGACTACTCCTTTTATTTTCTTCTTCTATTCACCTTCCTGCTGATAATTCACAATCGATACTGACCATTCTTGTTTGAAGCTATTGCTATTTTAACTGATTTTTGTACCATATATTTACATATAGTAATGTATTAACAAAAATAGTGAAGACATTGTTAGTATAATTGATCTGATCAGAACATTATGTCTATATTGTGTTAGATTATTATTATTACTACTATTATGAAATTTCATCAATTGGACATACACTAATAAAACTGAGTACATAACAAATTTATTATCCGATACTATAACTCTTCATAATTGTAGTTACCATTGCGTTCATTTAATCAAATTTTGTATCAATGGAAGAGACTTGATCGATAATCCATTTTCATCACGGACGATTGTAAACTATATAAAACTGGACCATTATTAATATAAGCATGCATACGCCATGTTGGCTGTATTCATTATAATATTGCAATCATCTTCTTAAATCTTCCTATTAGTCTGTATGCCTTTTCCTATACTTTTTTCTTCAGTAATTAGTTTTTGAGTTTTTCTTCATGAGGTTTGTCTTAGTAGTAAATATTATGATTCGGGAATTGACTACTTATCACAACTAACCTCGTCTAAATCTTTGCCTCTGTAAATTCTCACAATTCTCTGTCGTCTAAGCCTCTTCCAGGGTATGAAAATTCTGGTGTTCATCAATTATTTGCTATATGATTCAACTTATTTATGATATAACATTAGCTGAGTGTAGACCCATAATCCTTATTGTGCGAATAATTTTAGAACTTAGATCTAACAAAAGTTTACCATCCTGCATAAATGGTTGAAAACTGTCAATATCTCATGTAATACATGATGCTTTATAAACTATAGAATTACAACAAAAGAAGGAGGTTACATTTTTCGCTTGATAGCCATCTCAACAGCTGCAGCACCCCAATCAAGGCCATGATTGTGGCCATCTTGAGTGAGTCCAGCTCTTTGTAAAGCCTGATGTTCAGTCAAACAAGTAAGAAGACCAAAAATGACAGGGATATCAATATCAAATTGAAGTTTCATCAAAGCATGTGTGACACTCTCAGAGATGTATTCAAAGTGCATGGTAGATCCTTTGATCAAAGTACCAATTGAAATCAAAGCATCGAAAGGACCCTCTTTGGACTGAGCCAAGATTTTAGTACCGTATGGAAGCTCATAACTACCAGGAACTGAAATAACAGTAATATTTTCCTTCTTAACACCAAATTCAGCGAGCTTTGCAAGAGCTCCATCTACAAGTGCAGTAATGACCTCGGTATTCCATCTGGCATGAACAATACCGATTTTTAAGGCAGATCCTTAATGACTTATCCATTAATATTAGCACCAAAATTAATTGAAAAGAAATACATACCGTCATAGGTAGTGTCAAGCTTGCCGACTCCTTTTACTTGTTTTTCCATTGTTGTGAATTGAATGAATTGATGAACGAAGGATATGTAGATGACGGTTGGACGGCGATGAAAAATTGATTGAAGTGGGGTTTTTTCCATTATTTTGTCATCCGCATATTAGTCATTAATTAGTAAGTTATATATTCAATATATTTTTGTTCCTATGGTAATATGTATGTACTTATGTATGAATGATATGTGTGAGAAAAGATAGCATAGTAATTAAAGTCAATTCATGGTGTTAAATTTTTTTGGTTTGGTTTAGAATCGCCAACGCATGTTATGTAGAAGGTTAACTTATCCGACACACAAATGTTACTACTTAGAACTTTGGTCACAACCCCATTTAGGTAAAACGTCACAAGAAGAGTGTGATTGAAAATCTCGTAGCGAATAACATGAAGAATTTCAATTTACAAACAATCTTCGCCATTTTTTTTTTTTTTTCCTTTCTCCTTATAATCTTTTTTACAATTTACCATTTAATATTTTTTTCTGATCGTCGGTCTTCACAACTTGGTTTCATACTGGAATAGAATACAAGATTTATTTCTCAGCTTCAATGATTCCTGAACCTTCCAATGTTGCCAATTCAGAGAAAACACCTTCAAACCCTGACTACAAAGAACAAAATCGTTTAATTGCTGAAGTTTGCTGTAAAAAAGGTGTATCGATTCGTCATGCTTGTGCCAGACTTGAAGCCAACCGAACAACTGTGAGTAGGAGATTAAATGGTGGGAAATCTCATAAACAAGCCAGTCAGGACAACCAGTATTTGACTCCTAAACAAGAAGCTTCCATATGCCACTATATTAGAGAATCATTTCCTGGAAATTGTCCTGTTTTTGGAAAAAATGCTTATCGCAAAATGGCACAGACTATTATTGATCAAGAATATATTAATGGGTTTCAGAAAGAACATAAACATGTGAGTGAATCGTGGGAACACCGCATTAGACAGCGAAATCCAATTCTTAATACGTACAAAAGAAACAAAAAACTTATGAACGAAATTACATTTAAAGCTGATTTTAGTGATATAAAGATGAATCTAAAATCGCATGGTATTTTGGACAAAAACTTCTATTCTATATCTGAAATGAGCTTGTATTGGAAAGATGACGAGTTGGGCGAGGTTGGAGTAGGAATTGCATTTCGCGAAGGATATACAGATGTTTTTGCAGATGAAGAAAAAACAATTGTTGTTCCAGCTCCTCTAGTTTATGCATTATATTTTGAGTGCGTAAATGCAAGGGGTGACATTTTTCCACCTTTCATGGCCTTTAGATCTAAATGTAAAACTTCTAGCAATTACTTTTGCAAAATCATGGAAAATGCAGGTGACCTTCGTTCAGACATTCACATAGTATTTTTAGAATGGTTGAAATTTTTTAATGAAAAAACAGTACAAAAAGCAAATGGAAATTACAGAGCAATTTATATGGATGCACATTATTATTATCTAAGTTTTGATGTGATTAGATTTGCTTCACGAAATAAAATAATTTTCCTTGCTATTCCTCCTGAACGTACACAAGCTCAGCCTTCTCAACCAGTTGTTGAAGTGTTACAACATGAATTTGAGAAAACTAAAATATATGAAGATGATGGTATACTTGAAGTGATTAGAAAGGTTCAATACGAATTTACACCCGATAGAATTAAAGGCTTGTGGGAAAGAAGTGGATTGTTGGCAAATACACCAACTCAGTTTGTTGAAACTATTTCAACAAAAAATTACACTGCGTCAAATTATAGAAGGGCGTATTCGTCTGAGAATGGATATTATTACGGAAAAAGAGTATCTATTGGACCAGAAAGTTGTTCGTTGTGTAACACTATTGGGAATAACGAAGAAGTGAGTAGCGGAAATCAGGCTAGTGAAACTAATGAATTGCCAAAAAACGTTGTAACCAAAGAAGCAAGTAATATCGCATTAGGAATCTTGAATAATTTGATTAAAAAAAATCCAGATTCATATAAGAAAGTTGATTCCATCCAGTTTGCTCGAGCATGTCAACAGGATCTATTTGATTTGGTGAAAACATTTAATGTCTCCCTAGTTGAAGAGATGGAACTTATGGTTATAGGATTTGGAAAAATCATTGATTTTTGGAATGATCGTATTGAAAGTAATGGAATTGAATTAATTGATACGGTGTCAGAAAGTCTTCCAATGAATAGTCTCCATTTGATGGATGTAATATCGTCAGGGAGTGTATCATCTACACCACCATATAGTGATGAGCAAACTATATTTGAGCCAACATCAAACTATAGTGAAAATATTGACATTCTTTTATCGGACTCCAATAAAGAATGTGAGTGTGACGAAGAAGAATATCAAGTGTTTCAAACAAAAAATTAAGAAAAAACACAAGTAGTTTGATTTAACACGTGTAAATACTCTGCATATTTTGTACGAGATATTTAAAATGTAATTACATATTTATTTTACAGTTTGTAAATAGGTAGTAATAAACAAATTCAGTTGAAACATTATGTATTCAAAATTTGGTAAAGAAAAAAAGGAATGAATTCTTAATCAAAATGGGAGCTATAATTAATTCCTTATTATGATGATAAATTCTTTCCAGATATAATTTGTAAATTAACTCACCTTTGTAAACCCTTACCCCACACCAATTTGTGAATATTATTGTTTTTTGTCCCAGATCTTACCCCTTTCAATTGTCGATTGATTCCAACATTTTGTTTTTGTGTTTCCTAACAGTATACCACTACTACTCCTAAATACCATCAAAAAGAAATCATTATCACCATTCAAAAGAAAAAAAAGAATGTCACCACCACAATCACCTTCTTCCCTTCAGGAATCAACTTATCCCCACCAAACAATTCTTCGACTTCTCAGCACACAATTTCAACATTCAGATACAAGGATATCGAAAGATGCGTTGGATGCAGTGGTGGAATATGTAAGGATTTATACTAGAGAGGCGATTTGGAGGTCGGAAGAGATGAGGAGAAATGGGGATGATAATGACGGAGAACAGAATGGGCAGGAGGATAGGAATGTGTTGGAAGTGGAGGTGTTGCAAAAAGTGGGAAAGTCGTTGATGATGGATTTTTGAATTAAAGATTCAATGTGGATTACGAGAGACAGGATTTTCAAAGTAAAAATAAATATCATGACAAATGACTAACATATTAAATTAATGATAAAAACTTTTCTATATATATAATTACCTACATACAATCTATTAAATGATAACAAAATGAAAACCACTTTAAAATTTACTCATTACCAGTTTACTAAAAGAGAGTGTGTGTTCAACGATCAAAAGTTAGCGGCAGTGTTTGGTTGTGGAGCATGATACTGATCAATGTTAGCTCTGAAAGCATCGCTATTTTCATCCAACGAATTATGCTTATCAGGACTACCCACTTTTGATTTCCTTTTCATTCTATAAACTACAAATGCAACACCTGCTAATAATAGGGCACCACCAACACCCACCACTACACCAATAATAATGTTTTTGTCTTTGGTTGATAGACCTCCACTATTGGAGTTGTTTTGTTGATTGGGCTCCGTGGCTAACGATCCTGTGCTAGAGGATGTTGAAGTGGAGGATGATGTTGTTGATGCTGATGATGATTGTGATGTTGTGGATTGGGATGATGTAGCTGAGGATGACTCATCCGTAGAAGATGATGCAGATTCTTGTTCAGTAGGGGTGGCATAAGAAGTAGATGTTACATCGACAGTGACAGTTGTACGCCCATTGTCAGAAGTTACTTCGTTAGTTGTCGAAGAAGGTTCAAAGTTATCAGTATTGTCTGTTGAAGTAGATTCCATTTGAGTAGATGATGATTCAGAGGTGGTTGTCTCGGTGTCAGGAACGAATGTTGTTTCAGTAGTTGAATCTTGAACTGAAGATGATGTTTCAGTGGTTGATTGATCAGGGACAACATCTTGTGTTGAAGAAGACGATGAAGTAGTCTCTTGTGTAGATGAAGTGGCATCTACTGGAGACGATGTATCTAAAGTCGATGTAACCATTTCTGACGAGCTAGTTTCCAAAGAGCTGCTAGTCATAGTAGAGTTAACTCTAACATCTTGTCTAGCTACTAATCCACGTTTCTCATACTGATTTTCAACTGTAGAAGTTTCCGCAGCATTCGAACAATTATAAACAACAATGCTGACACTCTTTGGTGGAGATACAACCATATCATCATCGATAGTTGCAAAGTCAACTTGGGAGAGCAAGGAATATATCGATGGTAAATTTTGTGCACTTGCGAGAGCCACAATAAGCGTTGAAAGAATAACGCAGCTAGTCTTCATCTTTAATTTAATGCCACAACGACAATGCAACAGTAGCGATTACTAGCTCTGTATAAATAAAAACACACGCTTTATCACCACAATTCAAGTGTCACAAAGAAAAAAGGAACAAAACAGGGAAAAGAGGGAAACTATGGCGATTTCAAAAGAGAGAAGAGAAAAAAAAACTTTTTTTAGAAACAGCTACACGGAAATTCCTGCCTAATTAGGAAGATGTAGAAAAGAAACGAAAATATTAAGCGAATTTTTACAACAAAAATTAACATAAAAAAAATTCAGGGTCAAAAAAAGAATTCCTCGATAACCGGAATTTTTGATTTGCATAAATTTAACATAAAATAAACCAGGCTTAGCATTTTTCTTATTGATAGTTAACATATGTCACGTGCATTTCTAATTTTAGACATTTTTTATTCTCGAAAAGGGTAATATCACAAATACGCACAATCATCTCTCTCTTCATGGATATATATGTGTGTGTGTGTGTGGTTGCTACTGAAACATTCCTCATATGAGTTCCATATGCAAAATATCCATGTCATTTTAACAACACTTTTCTAAGCTGTTTCAGATTATTTGAGAAAAAGTACCTCATTTACTACCGTTACATGTTGATTTATCCCTACATATATGTCCTTACATAATGCACTTTTGTATTTAGTACATGTAAGGATTTACATGTAAGGATCTCTAAAATTATGGTCCCTCCTACGATATGATTTCTTTGTATTTCCCTCACAACTGGACATGTTAAAGGTGGCTATGAAAGCACATGCAAACTCCATGCACGTAATATCATTGTAGTACCCACCTAGACACGTAACCTTCCAGCTATGCACACACATACCAAAGAGATGTGTCAAGATAGGGAAATTGCAACATATTTTTCAATAACCATATACTACTATGTACACAAAACTAAAGTACATATGTATGTAGGTATGTATGTAAGCACACTGTGCTGTGATGATACCTGACAATTTCATTTAATTTCCATGTACCTGATGATATATATCAATCTGGAAACTACATACATGTAGAAACATTTGAATAAACAAAAAAAAAAAAAGTCAAGACGCTAAAATATGAATAAATAGTTGACAAAGAGAGAGATCACAACAATGATGAATATTACATGTTTGAGAGAAAGTGTGGTTCTACTCTAATAAGAATAAAAATCCGGCTGTAGTTTTAGAGGGGTTATCGATATATCCCCTTCTCATAGTAAAGATATTTATGAAGTTCAAAGCTCTTGAAATCTGCAATGGTGAGTGCATGGTGGGAAAGGGTTAAATATCATGGAAAGACGTTGTTATATAATCAGATTTTTATACCTATTTAGGCTACTAAAGGGTTCATATTTTCAAAAATAATTAATAGATTTAAATAATACGTGTTAAATTATCAAATTTGTGACCAAGCATAACAAGTATATACGTTTTACAAGTATGATTTCCCTTTGTAGATCGTTTAAGAAAAGCATATATAGTGAATATGAACATATGTCTAAATTTTCAAATAATTATCAGCATTTCTGAAACGATCAAAAAGATACAACGCAAATATTAGTAATTAGGCCTTGCAGTAAAAAATTCAGATTCCAAATGTTGATGACAAATGCCGTTTACTATTATCATAAGTTAT
This sequence comes from Geotrichum siamense (nom. inval.), assembly GCA_030568955.1. NCBI lineage: Eukaryota > Fungi > Ascomycota > Dipodascomycetes > Dipodascales > Dipodascaceae > Geotrichum > Geotrichum siamense (nom. inval.). The sequence continues at coordinate 4,195 of JAJMJJ010000393.1, read as the reverse complement.
TTTTTTTTACCTTATATAGCATATATGTTCAAATATAATGTTTGCTTGACTGTCGTACATCAATATTTGAATAAAAAGTGTAGAATTATGAGCTTCAGCCTGCTTAAACCACAAATTACCCATTTACTGTAGATAGGTCTTATATATGTTCCATGTAATAATAGTAGCGTGAGTTTCGTCATTGAAAAATATTACATTTTTAAAATCGGACTTATCACAGGTTTAAACTGGAATAACATTATCCATGTTCACACAATCTTTTTACAGGAAATGAATCTTTACATTATTCCATCAGCATGTTTTCTCCTCAGATCATAAATCTCCACCAACAAATTTTTCTCAATTGATTCACTACTTTATTTATTACAAATGAGTGTAAATGTTATTTTTGAACTGATTTTCAGTTGGTGAAAGCCTTCTAAAATTGTCAAAAATTACCTTCTAGCAATTCCGTTCAGTGTCTTTTAAAAGTTTGCAGCGAAGAGGAAGAAATTAAGGAATCTTTCTACTTTTATCAGCTGCACGTCGTCGGGGCTTCAGCAATGTCAAAAAAATGAGCAAATCAAATAACTTGATCGTAGGTCTAAAAGCTTTGGGCGTGGAAAACGTTAAACATGTTGCTCTTGCTGGAGTCAAGAGTTCAACCTTCTATGATCCAGCATTAACTCAACTATCAGATTTGTCATCACCATTCTTTCTGCAAGAAAATGATATTGGCAAAAGAAGATATCAAGCTACTTTTTCCAAGTTAGCTGAACTCAATCAATATGTTACTATCTCCATATTAGAAAATGATATTCTGGATAAATTAGTTATCATTTGGTTCCAATCGATCGTTCTTACCGAAACTGTCTTAGAAATTTAATGCAAAATAAATGAATATACTTACAAAAACAATATTGGTTTTATTTCAACAATGGTTTATTTGGTAAATTTTTTGTTGATTTCGGTACCAATTTTGTTGTGACTGATCTTACTGGCGGCAGCGAACCTGCTGCGGGTACCATCTCTAACATTGACAAGAAGGGTACTATTTACGTTCATCCTCGTGATGTTGAAAATGGTGATTCAGTAATATTTTCTGAAGTTGATGGAATTGAAGTTCCTAATTTTGGAGGCCCTTGCAAAGTTTCTGTTTGCAGACCGTTTGCATTTAAACTTATGGAAGGGCCTGCTGGCATAGATAAATATTAAAAAGATGGAATTTTTATTCAAGTTAAAATGCAAGAATCGTATACTTTTCAATCTCTAGTTGATTTAGTTTTAGAACCAAAAATTTTAATTTTTGATTTCGATAACCGTGGCCGTTGTCATTTATTAAACTTGGGTTTCCTTTCTCTTCACGCATTATACAATAAACATGAAAGTCTTGTAAAACCTAAAGGAAAAAATGATGCTATTGAAGTTCTTGACCTTGCTAAAAGTATTCTGCCTGTTATTATTGGAATGACAAAATTTGATGAAAAACTTATCAAAAAACTATCCTACCAAGCCCGAGGTAATATTCTAGCAATTTACACAGTCTTTCGTAGTATCGTTGCACAAGAAGTAAAGTCCGCTTCAAAAAAAATTTGGGCTTATGCAACAGTGGTTCTACTTTGATTTTAGAAAAGTTTACGAGCCGACCTTGAGAGAACAGAAGAAAGTACTTCTCGTATGAATACTTGCTACGACAATCAAATTGCTGTTTCCTGAAAGAATTTATGCAAAAAGTTCAGAATCGTAAAATTTTTTTTGTTGGATCAGGTGCAATTTGGCTGTGAAGAATTGGGCTTTAATGGTTCTTGGTAGGGGTTCTCATGGTTAAATTTTTATTACCGATAACGATTCGATTGAAAAGAGTAATTTGAATTGTCAATTATTATTCAGATTTCGTGATATTGGTAAACAAAAGTCGGAAGTAGCTGCAGTTACTGCAGCAACCATTAATTCTGGGTTTTGCAACAAGATTACCGCCAGAAAAGATAAAGTAGGAACTGAAACTGAAGATATATTTAATGATTAATTCTGGAATAATTTTGATATTGTCACTAATGCACTTGCCAGCGTTGAGGCGAGAATTATTAGAGAGTGGAACTTTTGGTACTAAAGGCAATATTCAAAATGTTTACCCTTTCCTCACCAAGAATTATTCTGCAAGTTGGGATCCTTCTAAACAGGAATTGTTCTATGTACCTTAAAAAGGTTTCCCCGTAAGATTGATCATTCTATAGCTTGGGATAAATCATTTTTCCTAGACTATTTTGGTAATTTATATGAGAATGCTAATCTTTATCTTTCTCACTGTAACCCTGTTTTCCCAACCTTTGAGAAAAGTGGTGACCAAAAATCTATATTGCACACTATTTAAAATTATCTTGTTGATTCTCGACCTCGTAATTTTAAAGAATGTATCCAATGGGCTAGAATAAAATTTGAAAAGAAGTTTTCTCCTGACATCAAACAATTACTTTATAATTTCCGTAAGGATTCTGTTACTAATAATGTTGCTCCATTTTGGACAAGTCCTAAGTGGGTGCCCACTCCAATAGTTTAAGATGGATAAAGAGAACCCCTTTTATAGTGGCTGCTGCAAATCTTTGTACGTACCAATATGGTTTTGAAGGTAGTTCAGATATTGACACTTACATATCTACTCTTGCTACTACTCAGGTTCCTAAGTTTAAACCTGCATGTAATGGTAGAATTTAAGTTGAAGAAAATGAGAATATGACATCCAATGTTGAGAACATTTATGAGATTCAAAAGTTAAAGGAAAGTTTACCTCAACCGTCTATCCTTGCAGAGTTTTGTCTTAGACCTGTTGGGTTTCAAAAAGATGACAAGAGTAATCATCATATGGACTTTGTAACATCTGCATCCAATATTTATGCCCATAACTATGAAATTGAACCAGCTAATAGGTTAAAAACCAAATTAATTGCTGCTACTATTAATCCTGGTATTGTTACTACTACAGCACAAACTACAAAATTGGTATGTCTCGAACTTTACAAGATTAAAGATGGTGACAATAAAACCATTGAAATATATAGAAATGGATTCATCAATCTTGCTTTACCATTCTTTTACTTTACAGAACCAATTTCATCAGTTGAACTCAACAGAATGATCATTGAAAAGATTTGGGGTTGACTGGATATTGATGGTGATAGAACATTACAAGAATTTAAAGATTTCTCTAAAAAAGAGCATGGTTTAACGATAACTATAATTTTCAGTGGTATCACATTCCCTTATACGTCTATCGTGATCAAACATGAATCTCCTCTTTCTGAAAAGTTTACAACAGTTCTACAAAGTGATAGTAAAAAGTCAGATCACAAGAACATTATTGTTGCTTACATATGTGCTGATAATTAAAAAGGAAAAAAAGTCGATGACATCCCTTACCTTGCCATCCATCTATAAAATAGTATGGCCCTTTATAAAAATTTATTATTTATATTGTAATAATGCTTGTATCCATATATAACATTTATAAAATGAAAATTGGCCTAAGCAGAATCTCTTTTTACTGCAAACTAGTGAAAAGTGATATATTTACAGGAACATATACGTTCCAATTATCCAAGGTTTTAAACAGTAATATATGTGTAAAATCCTATATGAGGCTATGAGGAATTTATTATTAAAATAACCTTAAAATATATGAAGTTATAGTATTTGTATATTAATATATGAGTATGTATTAGAATTGTAATGATTGTGAAGTTTACTTGTTCTACTTCAGAGTATATAAAAAGGTATAGGGGTAAACATCTGTTATAATACCATAGTTTTTGTTTATTACTTAATTTTTTCCCAGCAGTGTATTTCAGGGCTCGTTGAAAAATTCACTTAACGCATAGAAATTTATGAAAATAATAATAATGATTATATATTTTAATTTTTCCCATGAATTGATAATGACTTATATAGCAAGATAAGCAAAATACTAGTAGAGGCGTGTGATTGTGTCCACATAATTTACCCTGTTGCTGAGAGCGGGTCTAGTCCTAATAGAGCATAACAGACTACTTGTGATATTTACAGCAATTGCAGTTCCTACCATAATATACAACAAATATATAAATACCACCCAATTCTATTCCCCTCTTAACCTCCTATTCTATTTTCCCTCTTCACAGAAATATTATTTTTTAACAACCCCGTTCTCAACTCAGTTTTACTACAATCCGTTTTCAATTCGATT
>JAJMJJ010000392.1:6061-16910 GCA_030568955.1 Geotrichum siamense (nom. inval.) | reverse complement strand
TTACTGAAATGAGGAACAATCCATTCTACCGTCGCTCACAAGTTGAAAACAACGATCAAAATCATCTTCATAACGCGAAGAACTGTGTTCAGAGTCCTAGTAGCAATGAATATTGTTATTCCTCAAACTACCAAGCGCCCAACAATAATGCAACTTTATACCCTACAAATATGCAGTGTTCTCAAAACCAGTATAACACCGCAGCACACGCTGAGCAGATTCCTCAACAATTTAGTAACAACAGATACAATTCTTTTAATCAAAATGGATATCCTATAAATATACAGAGTTCTCAAAACCAGCAAAACACCACAGCACACGTTGCACAGAATCTTCAACAAGTTAGTAATAACAATTTTTTTAATCAAAATGGATATCCTACAAAAATACAGGGTTCTCAAAACCAGTATAACACTAAAGCACAAGCTGAACAGATTCCTCAACAATTGAGTAACAACGGATACAGTTCTATGCCTAATCTAAATAGATATCCTATAAATATACAATATTCTCAAAACCAGCATAACACCACAGCACAAGTTGCGCAGAATCTTCAACAATTTGGTTACAACAATTCTTTTAATCAAAATGGATATCCTACAAATATACAGAGTTCTCAAAATCAGTATAACTCCACAGCAAACGTTAAACAGAATATTCAACAATTTAGTAACAATGAATACCGTCCTATGCCTAATCAAAATCAATCACATTGCCCTACAAATATACAGGGTCCTGGAAATGGACCAAAGAGTACCAATACTCAGAATACGTCAAATTTGTCACAACCTGCTCGTAATTACGTACCATCTAACAATGTCAATAAACCAACCAATAACAATGCTACTGATACACCATCATACATATTTGAGCCTTCGCCTAATGATGATTACTCGGCTCGTGATGAGGTTAAGCAATTTAATGTCAGTTGCAAGCTGTACAAACAGCAGGAACCAACTCGGAGTATATTGGTGGGAAGTGGTGATTGTCTCTTTGGTGTCAACGGAAACTTGGCAAGACTTGCGATTGAACCATCAAATAAAAAATGTATATTAGATATATCAGGTGCTTCAATTGTTGATATGAAACGAGACCGTTGCAAGGTAAATATTAGATACAGAAAAGTTGACAACACAGAGGACTGTGCTACGATTGAGTTTGCACGTCCTGGTATGGCAAGTTCATTGGTGCATAGAATTGACACTTGGATGAAAAGATGAGCCCTTTTGTGGTTTTAGTTTTAATTTTTACTCCTATTTATTTCTTTATTATTTCTAGCTTAATAAATCAAATTCTTTTATCATTATGTTGTACATACATACTTAGATATGTAGTCAAGTTCCTGTAATTTTATCTGCCTAGGTTAATAGTTTTAAAAACAGATGTGTTTACTTAGGCAGGCATGGATCATACCTCACGCAAGTCCAGGCATTGTTGTAGAACATGGATTGAGACAAGTAATCTCGTACCATTCTGTTCGCTAATATATACGATTTCGCCCATATTCATTATTTCAGCCTTTAGCTCATCAATACCTCCAAGTTCTAAGCCTTAAATCTCTTCACGAGGTAATATCTGTCTTCCATGCTAATACTTGACTATACGCTTATTGAAGATATCTTTTTTTCTTGTTTAATTCATTTTCTATTATTTAACTATATTGGAATATTTTGTGAAAAACCTATGTAGATATGTCAATATTTTTTTTGCATATTTTAGTTTTACATCTAAGAACTCACTACCTTTACTCTCAGTACTAACGATGACTTAGTTGAACTTAAATATTATGCATAGCTGTTAATATTTGTTTTGTTTGGAATCGTTAGCATTCACAATTTCTTTTTGGTACTTTTCAGTTTATTTAAAGATTAATTCATATATATATTATTTTATTGTAATCATTCACAGGATACACATTTCAAAAGTTTTTTTTGATCAAATAAGTCCTTATTTTCTATTTCATTTAAGAGGAGTTATAGGTTTCCGTGTCGGGTATTAGATAAATATTAGTCATCATTTGTATCACTCCACCAACCAATCGGTTTAGTGTTCTCCCATTACTCACCTGTTATCACATTCTATGAAAGTGATATGCTACGATCGCCACCATTTCTTAGGAGTCAAATCATATCATTATCAAGAAATTACGCCAAAATGAGTTCTGAAGCATTAACTTTGTCTTATACTGCCGAGAGACAGACAGAATTAAAACACAATTTGGAAGATGTTAAAGCTAAAGTTCCTAGTACTGCTAACTTGGTTGCGGTTTCAAAATTAAAGCCAGCTTCTGATATTCAAGCTTTGTATGATCTGGGACATAGACATTTTGGTGAAAACTACGTTCAGGAGCTGTGTCAGAAAGTTGAAGTTGTAAGTTATTTTTGTCGTCAATCTTAACTGTTTTTGAATTCTAACAACCAGAATTTTAGTTACCTAAAGACATTAAATGGCATTTTATTGGATCTCTCCAAGCTAATAAATGTAAAGTACTCGCCAAGTTACCAAGCTTAGCAATTATTGAGACTGTTGATTCATTAGCCAAAGCTCAAAAACTAAATGATCATCGTGGTGATATGGCGCCCTTGGGTGTCTACCTTCAAATCAATACTAGTGGAGAAGCTCAGAAAAGTGGTCTCAACTTTGGCCTAACTGAAGCTGAAGGCTCATCAAACGAAGAAGAGATTTACAACATTGCAAAATATATTATTGAAGAAGCACCAAAACTTGAATTTATTGGTGTCATGACAATCGGATCAATCGCTAATTCGGTTGGATCTGACCCTAACGAGGATTTCGAGGTAGGTTTAGTCAATGCACATGAAGAAATTGAAATGTACTAACTATTTTTCATATTAGACTCTCGTTTTACTTGCAAAAAGGCTGTCGGAGCGTTTGGGTAAGCATGTTGGTTTAAGCATGGGAATGAGTTCTGATTATGAAGAAGCTCTGAGACAAGGATCAACTAATGTCAGAGTGGGAACAACTATCTTTGGTGCTCGACCTGTTAAGAAATAAACGTTGATACATGAACCATATTGCGTTCAATCATCTTTGAAAGATTTCGTTCAAGCCCTTCCTAAGACTTTTTTTTCGAAAGCGGAATCCCCCTTTTTTCTTACCATCATCTCAACTAGAAAATATACTCAAAATAATAATATCTGAAATTTGGATCAAACTATAGATTAAGTTGGAAGTTTTCTTAATTTTCCCTAAAATGTAAATTTTCATTGCAAAATCAATTATTTGTGAAGCGGTGGAAAAACATGTATATAATAACTGATTCTAATTAATGGTATAATTGTAACAAAGATTTAATGATACCAGAAAATACAGATTGAAAGTTTGTCAAAATGAGTTGTATTGAACTTCGAATCTAAATACACAATGCAATGATTTACTAGAGGGGGTTGAAATCTCAGATTCAAGGTTCTGGACTAAATAATTTGATACCAAAGATCAAATAATTTTCATTTATTATATACGTAAATTGGAAATGAACTATTTTTTATTTGTTTCACCATATAGAAAAATATATATATAATAGGTAGTAAAATATATGACAATAAAAATTTCTAAGTTCTAATATCATTATGATGTAAGATGATCACAGTGTTAAAAAAATTTCTTAATCAACGAGGTCTAAATAATTGTAACATTTTTTTAACAACCAAATGCATATTTTTCACTCTTAACAAAGAGTTCGACAGCATCATCACCAAAATTATCTTCTATGGGCTCATCTATCAATACAAATCTATTATCTTTCATTCTTTTCTCAATAAATTCCTCCCAATTTTCTCCATCTTTAGCAACTACCCCAAAGACAGCCTTTGCAGCTGCTCCAAGAGCACATGCATCTTTCATATCTTGAACGACAAAAGATCCTTCAGATGGGACCAAGACTCGTGAAAATGCCCTGCAGATGGATTTGTTTTGACTAGCACCTCCAACGAAGTATACTCTTCTAGGGAACTTCCCAGTTAACATAGGAGCTAACCTGTAGCGAATACTTAGGGCTTGGGATTCCACAATACCATTGGCATTTTCAATTGAAGTGTCGAAGCTACTTTTATTTAAAATAACGTTGTTTCCCTTTATTGAGTCCCATTCTAAAGTAACCTGTGTGGCATGTACATTTGGAATAATTTCTGCTAAGGGAAAATAAAATCCTACCTTATTAGAACTATTAACTAATGTTTTTCCCTCTGAAATGTATGTGTCAAGAGCTTGGTTGAATTTGGACCAATCTTTTGAGGATCCATCGTTCATCTCATCTCGAACTTTTTCACGAGCTAAGGACCCATTGCAATAGCATAGCATACCCATAAATGCCTGGGGATTTGTAGGGTGTACAAACATATGATATAAAGGAGATGGAACATAGTTTTTGGTAACAACTAAAGCTGTTGAACTAGTGCCAAGAGAAACAATAACATCATCTGGTTTCAAGGGTAAAGATAAAATAGTTCCAGGGTTGTCACCAGTGAAAGGAATAATAGCACAATCCTCACTGAAACCATATTTCGATACAAAATATTGACTCACCGCTGATACAGGTGTCTTCCCGTCACGATTTATGTTTCCAACAAGCTTCTCCACCTTTTCTGGGTTGTCAAACAAAGAGAGGATCTTCGGATCATATTTCTTGTTACAGATGTCCCACATATTCATCCCACAAGCATCGGACTCGTCAATATCAACAAGTTTACCGGCAAATACAGATGCAACAAACGATGAAACCAAGGAAACTCTGTAGACTTTACTGTAAACTTCAGGGAAATGTTTCATGACTCGTAAAATTTGGGTTCCAGTAAATCTATGATGAGCCTTGCTACCGGTAATTTTAGCGAGATTTTCAGGGCCTCCTACAACATTTTCGAATTCATCGCATTCGGTTTGAGTACTATGATCCTGCCAATTAGGACTCAATTCCCATGCAAAAACATTATTCAACTGTTCTTTCAGTGACTTATCAGCGGTCAGTGAAGAAAGTGCATCAGAAACGTTACTGTTCCAGAAAACACTACCATGTTGTTGACAAGCACCAGAAATACCTTTGATATCAGCCAGGTTAAATGTCCCTTTTTCTTTTAAACGGCACAGTAAAAGATCAATTGCTTCCAACCACATTTTCACTGGTGCTTGCACTTCATTGCCATTTGTATAAACGCCTTTTTTCGTATTATAGCTGGGAAAATCAACTTCGAACTCCACGTTAGCAATCTCAATCTGGTTGAGATCAGAATCTACGACGATTCCTTTGAGTTGTTGAGTAGATAAATCAAGACCTAGACAGAGCATTGGTAGTTATAAGAACAAATAAAAAAGACGGATCTGTAAGTTCTCTATGAATACTTTCAAATGAATAGGTGTAACAAAAATAAAAGAGTTAGGGGAATCTGGAGTATTTAAGAGTGTCAGTCAAAAGAAAGGAATTTTGTTAATTTTCTAGAACCGGACCCAAGAGAGCCCACCGGGAATTAAGGTTTCTAAAAAGAATTTTTCCATTTTTTCCACTATTTTCCCTGGCACGGCTATTATCCATTACCTGCCTCCATAGTGTAACCTGCCGCACAAGATTTTAAACGTCAGGATGGAAAATGATATGAGTTAACCTAAATTATTCTACATAGTACTACTGTTATATTTGTGCTTATGAGTAGTAAAATAAGACTTGGTTTATGGGGAAAAACTTGCTAATTCAAATAAGTTTCGCGTACATTAAGAAATTATTATAAGATAGAAACTAAACGTTTTATAAATGAGGCGTTGATGGTTCAATCAACTTAGGTCACTCAGACAGGATGAACAAGTTCATAATTACTATTACTATGACATTCTTTTTATACAGGGGGTTACAATCAAGTAATGTAAACGCTAGATTCAGGTTTTTGAAACAAAAATTACCTATTAAAATTAATTTATTCAACGAATGAAACAAAATACAAGTATCTACATTTCGTGAGACTTGATACTTGTTATAATTAAAAAAGGATTTTTAAGATAAATGTGCTAATTAAGAAATGGGGAGAATGTTGATATCATTATTCGGTAAATACTATAAAAACTTATTTAAAATGTCAATATCTAATGCAAGTTACCTTTCAATATTAGCATTGTGTCTACATGAGAGTGAATTTTATAAATACATACGTACATGTCTTCATGACTAACAAGAACAGTAATAATTTATGATATCATCAATATCTAATAAAGCATTCGACATATAGTGGTTTCACTGCTGACTATACTGTATGTTATTATGCAATATACAAGTGTGTCCAAATGTTACTATTTATTACAACCAGTTAAGGAAAACTGGATGACTTTAATTAAGAGAAGTTTGCCCTATTCAAGATGAAGAATTATGTAGGAGAAAAGGAGGAGTCGGACAGACCGATGGCCTGGATAAACTCAATTAATTGCAGAGGTTACGGAACCTGAGCTCGAAAAATTACTCGGAGCGAGCCCGTGGATTGGGTTGGAAAGAAAGGGAATGCGACTTGTGAGAGCTAGGTAGAACGGAGTGATGTCTAGACCCTGGATGACTCCTCGCTTAACACAATTTTGTCTACCGTAGTAAAAAATATTTCCGATGAAATGCAAAAGTAGAATGACGCATAGCGAGTTCGAACCCGAGACAATCCTTTTTGGTAATACTTTAGTAAGGGCTTTGAAAACTTAAAAATACAGAAGAGTTTGAATACTATATTTTCAGAGCGAGGGTTCCTGAATTAGTGGTTTAAAGGCTGCAAAACTGGTTCTGTTATCTTTAGAAGGTGGGGTCGTGGGCTCAGTTCTTTTCAAAGGCAAATTGGATTGGAAATATTCAGTTCTGGCTGCGGGCAAGAAGGTACCACGGCACAGCTTCGGGTCATAAACCGGAGCTTCAGCCCCTGTGGAGTGGCTTTTTACTACTCGTGGGTAATGGTTTTGTTGTAATGTACAATATATGTTTTGTTTATTTTATTTTGAATGATTTCATGGACAATATTAAGTCTGATTAGATTCCTATTTTTACCATATTTCATCGAACAAGAATACAATTACATCTACAAATCAAAACAATATGTGAAGCAAGACTGTATTACCCTGATATATTTTACCAAAGTAACGACGCCTTATATCTTTGATATTTGGGATGGAGTTTGGTAGTATAATCAATTGAACTATAACTATTAAGAAAGCCTACATAGGTACATACCTACCTAGGTAGGTATGTAAATGTATGTACTCATAGTATGCAATCATAACCTCTTTGTCACCGTAATGAAACAACAATAATAATGGAGAACGTTGTTTCCTGCTGATCTTCGAACTACAAACATTACACATTAACCCCTGTTTGTCATAAAATCATAGAACTCAAGGTAGTTTTGCTTCAATACGATTCACTTCCTTCCTGTCATGAATCAATGGGTACATATTTCTGTGCATATCAGAAATTAACTTGTATACACAGCAGGTAAGAGTAACACTTTTTTCCCTCATTTGAAATTACACAGTTTAATTACTAAACTATTTGACTTTTCAAAGTCTCCTCCAGAAGTTTGCAGATTGATATGACCAGACTAATAAACAACTTCCATTATAAAGTATATATATGGCATATATACAGGTACCGACCCATTTATTTCCGCTTCGACTTCAAATGGACCTTTATTTTTATTATATTTATTTAATTTTTTATTCTTAATTTCTTTTTTTTTTTCAAACATTTCATTTTATATATATATTTATTTTTTTTTATTTTTTTTTTGGGCAATTTTACTATCCTTTATCCAGATTCTATTATTTTCTCCCCTTGGGTATTAAAGTTTCTCTATGTGTTTCGCAAAAACAGGTTGAAGTTGTAGATACCTAGGTAGGTAGGTACATAGATATGTATTCAAACATTTTTTTAATGGGATGGTATTTATATCAATATCCCCAAAACATGTACATGACTTAAAATTGCTCTCTCTAAAACGTCAAATGTTATTTCTTAACGTACAGACATGCCTGAAATTAATACTTTTCATGGGTTTTCGGCTATCAATAAAAAGTTCATTCTACGGATATCGAGGAGAAAAGTTCCTTTATAGTTAGAAATGTTGCTCTTTCCAAAGTGATTGAAATGAAAAGTTGTAATCATTAAATAACATGAATTCTATTATATGAAGTCGTAATAATTTAGTATCCAAAGGCTTTAAGAGCTACAGCAGCATCGTTGTTCTCAATTTGTTTCTCAGCAACAGCTAATTTAACAAGATTTTCCTTCTTCTTCGCATAGTAGACAGCAGACTTAATCTTTCTTCTCTCTTCCAGTCTCTCAACAACATCCTTGTATTTCCAACCAACTTCGTGACTTAATCTTCCAACAGTTGTGTATTTTCTACCGGGCTTCAATCTAAGAACTCTGAGAGCTTGAGGGACAACAACTCTTTGAACTTTTTGATAAGCTTCAGGAACACCTTCAAAAACCTTTAATCTTTCCAAAGCAGCCTTACCACGGGCGGTTTTGTGAGGAATCATGCCACGAACAGTCTTGTAAAGGATGCGTGAAGGAGCACGAAAATGGAAAGGACCGTGAGTCTTGTTGTAACGAGTAGCTTTGCGAAGGTAGGCATGATACTTTAGTTTAGTACGGAAAAACTCTCCAGAGACATTAAGAGCCTCTGTACGAACAACAACAACCTTTTTGCCAGAAAGAATTTGTTTGGCGACAATACTAGCAAGACGACCAAGAAGGTGGCCTTTGCCGTCGATGACAACTGTAGAGGCAGAACTCATTTTTGAATATTCGAGGTTGATGATTAAGAACTTGGTACTAGTTAGAAGAATTAAATCGGGTACGCTCTAGTACTAATATTTTGGAGTTTGAGTTGGACTGAATGTGAAAATTTGGTAATATATTATGTAATTTATATAATTAGTGTTATTTTTACCATGACTCGAACTTTTGAGACTGTAAGTACATTTCAGAACTAGACTTAGTGACTGTTATTGAGCTAACCTTGGAAATCAGTTAATACGATGTAGCAGGTATATATATATATATATATATTTGAGTATACTGTTAATTTCAAGATATATTAAGAATTGCTTCTCATACATCATAACTTGTCCAACTTCTTTCTTATCTGAATTAATTTTAGAGGTAGCTTTCACAAATTTACATTTGTTCGAAATATTTTCGTTCTGAATAAATAGTGAAGACATCTAAATTTCTTATGAATAATTGACTTGGTTGTCCCTTCAATTGTTAGGAGAAGACTGGTTCTTACACTTTGATGTTATTCTTTTCCAAGGCAATCTTATTTAATGCAGAGTTTATGTTATCAAGGAGGATCACACAAGCTAATTTTCTGTCTATACTTTTGTGTTTAGATGAAAATAGGACTTCTCGTTGTCTCACCAGTTATTTTCTTTGATACACGCACACAAATACTTTTATGAATTTAGATCCTGAAAATTATATAATTGTAAAATCAACAATTGCTAATAATTTTTTATTGTAATGTCATTCTCAGACAAGGGGGTATAATAGTTAAGTGGAGATACTATTCCATATGAGATGTAAGAATCTACATGATCTAATATTTCTACTACAAATCAATTAGTTTTATCACTGACATTCTGAAAAGTCAAGGTCCATCCTAACTGCAAAGTTCTTACGCACAGGGAAAAATGAGACCTAAAAATCTGAATCAGGGAAATTTAACACAGATTTCTTTGATATAATGTTATATTTTGTGATTTTTTTTTTCTTTAGAATTCATTTCATATTTACTTATATATAAGACTTTAATCTATATATATATATATATATATACATATATATAAGGAAGCAATACCGCCCAACTCTTAATAAATCAAAATTGGAAGCGTCAACAATTCCAAATATAATGGATGTGCCTAATAATTGATTGTAGATAAACCAAATAGATTTATCCTTTTGTATCGCAGGCTTGCAATCGAGGATAAGCCAATTTTTTGGAAGTTAAATTGTTTAGGATGTTAATAGAAGAATAAGAAATTTGATTTAAGGCCTACACAACATTTTATAAGTAGGTACATATTAATCTGACATAAAAGAAAACAGGATTAAACTTGTTTGATACAAGCTTCCAAGTGCAAACTTTTTTCCCTTAACTCTTGGATTATTTCATTTTATTTAACGTCTGTTTTTACTACCATTTATATAGTTAGATGAAATTAAAGGTAGCTACGAAATAAAAATATTTGAAAATACTAATAATGATTAAACTAGAAGTAATAAAAGAATAAGTAGAACAAGGAATCAAATTAAAATTTCAATCAAACACATCTCTTTATCCAGGTCTTTATTCTAGCTCTTAATGAACTTGCCATGCCAGGACGCATGAACAAAATTGTAACACAATCGTCGATATTGCCAACCTATCTGTATTTGATATTTACCATGCAAAAGTTACAAACTCTGGAATAATCAAAAATTTTGACATCTTAAATATGACTGCATCCTTTGGAAACAATGATGATGCTACTGGTAGAAGTCTCATTTTTGAAGATATATCATCTCAGTATATTCACATTTCTGCCTATATACATAGGTACATACATACGCAGCTTTTAAGAAATTTAGCCCCATAATGATTGCAATAAATCAAAAGATACAGTGAAAGAAAAAAAAAAATAAATAAATAAATAAATAAATAAATAAATAAATAAATAAATAAATAAATAAATAAATAAATAAATAAATAAATAAATAAATAAATAAATAAATAAATAAATAAATAAATAAATAAATAAATAAATAAATAAATAAATAAATAAATAAATAAATAAATAAATAAATAAATAAATAAATAAATAAATAAATAAA